>CAUYON010195206.1:0-21269 GCA_963573935.1 Arctocebus calabarensis | reverse complement strand
CCCTCCCTCTTTCTCTCTCCCTTCACCCCCCTTCCCTCAGCCCCCACTGTATACTTGGTCATCAACTGTCCTCATATAAGAATTGAGTACATAGGATTGCTTCTCCATTCTTGAGATGGTTTACTAAGAATAATGTGTTCCACTTCCATCCAGTATAATACAAAAGATGTCTTTAATACAAAAGTCTCCATATTTTTAATGGCTAAATGGTATTCCATGGTGTACATATACCACAGCTTATTAATCCCTTCCTGGGTTGGTGGTCATTTAGGCCATTTCTACATTTTGGCAATTGTAAATTGAGCTGAGATAAACAGTCTAGTGCAATGCCCTTATGATAAAAGGACTTTTTTTTTTTCTTCTTCTTGGTAGATGCCCAGTAATGGGATTGCAGGATCAAATGGGAGGTCTAGTTTGAAGTCCTTGAGGATTCTCCATACTTCCCTTCAAAAAGCTTGTATTAGTTTGCAGTCTTACCAGCAATGTAGAACTGTTCCCTTCTCTCTACACCATGCCAGCATCTGCAGTTTTGAGATTTTGTGATGTAATACAAGCCATTTTAACTGGGAAGAGATGCTATCTTTGATAGATTTAGTGAAGTCTCTGTCAAAATACCAATATGATACTTCACAAACATAGAAAAAATAATTCTGTGCTTCGTTTGGAACCAGAAAAGAGCCTGAGTAGCCAAAGTGATTTTAAGCAAAAAGAATGCATCTGGAGGCATCACATTACCAGACATCAAACTATACTACAAGGCTCTAATAACCAGAACAGCATGGTAATGGTACAGAAATAGAGATATAAAACAATGAAACAAAATAGAGAACCCAGAGTGAGACCACTTACTTACAGCCAACTAATCTTTGACAAAGCAAACAACAATATACACTAGAAGAAAAAAAGGTCTATTCAATAAACGGTGCAACCTATGCATCTGATAAAGGAAAGGACTAATGACCAGAATCTACAAAGACCTCAAGCAAATCAACAAGAAAAAAAAGAAAAACATAAAAAGTGGGCAAAAGACATGAACATAAGTAATTTAAAAGATCGACAAATGGTCAATAAATAGATGAAAAGTGCTCAATATCAGTAATCACCAGGGAAATACAAATTAAAACCTCACACTTGTTAGAATGGTTTTTATTAAAAAGTGCAAAAACAACTGATGCTAGTGTGATGCAGAGAGAAAGGAATACTTACACTTTGTTGGGGAGGGGACTGAAAATTAGTATAACCTCTATGAAAAACCATATAGAGATTTCTCAAAGAATGAGAGGGAGACCTACCATTTGATCTAGGAGTCCTGCTACTGGTTGCTACACAAAAGAAAAAATAAATCATTTTATCAAAAAAGACACCTGTACTCAGATGTGTGTTGCAGCATAGTTCACAAGGGATCAACCCAAGGGCATGTCATTTCATGAGTGGATTAATAAAATGCATATCTTGGAGTACTATTCAGCCATAAAAGGATGAATTAATAGTTTTTGTAACAATTTCGATGGAACTGGAGACCATTCTCCTAAGTGAAGTACCTCAAGATTGAAAAAAGAAACACCGCATGTACTCATTATTAAATTGGGACTAACTTATGAGCACACATGTGCACAGAGGGAAGGAAGATTTACCCTAAATCAAGCAGGGGAGAGGGGGCAAGAATCCTTATCTAATGGGTACAATGAACACTATTTAGGTGATGGGCACAGGGTACAGCTATAGCTACACCTTAAGCCTTGTAAAAGTGATCCATGTAACCAAAAATATTTGTAGTCCCTTAATATTTTGAAATAAAAAATGGATTAAAGACTTAAATATATGACCTGAGTCTACTAAACCACTAAATGAAATCTCTAGGGTCTCTGGACAAGTATTTCTTGGATAATACCCCCAGACCACTGACAACCTAAGCTAAATCAGACACATAGGATTACATCAACCCCAAAGCTTTTTCTCGACAAAGCAAACAGTCAACAAAGGAAAAAGAAAACCCACAGAATGGGAGAAAATATTTGCAAGGTACCCATCTTATAAGGGATTAATAACTCGAATAGATAAGGAGCTCCAGCAACTCAGTAGGAAAAAATCTAATAATAAGACTAAAAACCAGGCAAAGAATCTGAATAGACCTCTCTCCAAAGAAAGCACACATGAGGTATATGAAAAAATGCTGAACATCATGAGTCATCATAGAAATGCAAATCAAAACTACAAAAGACGCTGCCTTTTGTCGTGAGAAGGACAGCCACTGGGAGATGGGGCATTGGTTTTTCACAAAGGTGGCAAGCAATTCGGATCAAAATGAGGAGGGGTATTCAGACAAGGAGTTGACGTTGCTGCACAAAACAGGGGGTATACTGGGGAGACAAGAGGATAGAGGCTATCCCTTGAAATCTCATGGGTAGGATTTAGATCACAGCTGATGTTTGTTATCTTTTGTTTCATTTGTATTTGCACACTTGGTATATTTTTCATTCTGGAATTAAGTTGTCAATATTTATAAGCCAGGAAATTCTGCATCATTTTTTTATTGAAGGTGGTGGTAAACATAGCTCCATTCTCGTGCCTCCTACCTTGCCCAGGAGCTGAGTGCTGGTGGCACCTCCTTTGGAAGGGCTGCTGTCTTCCCGTCACCATTAACAGCGCCTCACCAACTTCCTGAACCTGTGTCCTCCCTGCCCCTGAGGGCTTTCGAACTCAGATCTCCTAGGTAGAAGGGAAAATGAGACAGCCCTTATTGTCTGAACAATGGGAACGGAGAAGTGTATGGGAGTAATAGATTCACCTCCTGTTTTGTGCAGCAAGAATGGGAAAACGGGGGGGGGGGATGTGCCTGTGGCTCATCAAGTAAGGCACTGGGCCCATATACTGAAGGTGGTGGGTTCAAACCCGGCCTCGGCCAAACTGCAAAACAGAAAAATAGCCAGGCATTGTGGTGGGCGCCTGTAGTCCCAGCTACTCAGGAGGCTGAGGCAAGAGAATAGCCTAAGCCCAGGAATTGGAGGTTGCTGTGAGCTGTGTGACACCATGGCACTCTACCTAGGGCGATAAAGTGAGACTGTCTCTACAAAAAAAAAAAAAAAAAGAAAGAAAAAATGGGAAAACTCAGGATCTTTAGGCCTTTCTAGAAGATATGTATCTCCACTTCCCATAGGTACAAGGGTGAGGGATGACCAGGTTGGTGGCAGGCAAGGATACCACTCGCTCAACTCCTTCAAGAGAAGCAGACAGGCAGGCCTCAGATCAGAGACTGAGAGACCTTTGAGAACGTTGGCAGCAGAGTAGAAAGTGATTAAGAAGCTCGACTCTCTAAGGCTGCATAGTATTCCATGGTATACATGTACCACAATTTATTAATCCATTCGTGGGTCGATGGGCATTTGGGCTTCTTCCTTAAAGAAAGATGGAGACTTTACCTCTTTTGTGTTTACATGGATGGAGCTGGAACATAGTCTTCTTAGCAAAGTATCTCAAGAATGGAAGAAAAAGTATTCAATGTACTCAGCCCTAATATGGAGCTAATTTATAGCTTTCATATGAAGGCTAAAACCCAATTAGCACAAGAAAACAGGGAAAAGGACAAAGGAGGGAGGGGAGAGGGGAGGGTGGATGGAGGAAGGGCAATTGGTGGGATCATACCTACGGTGCATCTTCAAGGATACTGGTGAAACTTATTAAATGTAGAATATCAATGTCTTCATATAGTGATTAAGAAAATGTCATGAAGGCTATGTTTAACAGTTTGATGAAAATATTTTGGACTGTATATGAAGTTAGCACATTGTGCCCCATGATTTCACTAATGTACTATTTATGATTTAATAAAATTATAAGAAAAAGAAAAAAAAGAAATAGGAAAGGTTTTCAGTAATATTAAGCAAGGTGTTCAAGGTTATTCAGTGAGTTAGAGCTGAATCTATATATGAATGAAATTCTGCTTTTGAATGGTATATGTCATTAAGGCCAAAAGAGGTATTATAATATTGCCTAATTCTTCTAGAACTCTTACATTTCAAGATGAGTGACTTGACATTGACAATCTTTGTTACGTCTTAACAGTTTGAGAAAGGTACCACTTGGGTTTGTGGAAATACTTGAGACCCTCACCGTATAAAATCTCTCACTGTTCAGAGATCTCCAAGGTCTCAGTAGAGTTCCCTGATGGAATCAAGTAAAGTCAGAGTTCAGAGAATGGTTGAGAGTTGAATAGGGAGAGAGCTCACAGCCTTGTTTTCACAAGACCAAGTTTAAGATCTGCTAGTCAAAGAGAAACTGAAAGTCTGTCCTGAAGCATAAAAATAGGACAGTTTGTAAGGTGGCCAAGCTTTCAGGGATTCTCATTGCCCTCATTCCCTTTTTATTTGCTATATGAAGTGATTGCTACTGAAAATTAATTGGCTTTCTCACTTACATTTTGTTCTTCAAAAGCTTATACTGAAAAGAAAGGAAAGAAGTTCTTGGGGATTTGAGAAGTTCACAAAATATTGGGAGGGATATTACAAAACATTTAGGTCAATCATTCTCAAACCTTAATGTGCTTTAGATAACTTGGAAGACATTTCCCGATTTTCTGATTCAGCTGGCCCTGAGTAGACCCCACAAATTAACATTTCCAGCAATATCCAGGTCAGTTGATGCTATTTGTAGGTGAACAACATTATGAGAGCCACTGATTTGAGCCAAGTACCTCATTTTGTGAATGAGATAATCCAAGCCCAGAGAAGTGAAGACTTGTCTCAAACTATGTTAGCTAATGTCACAGCTAAAAATGAGGCCAGTAAGTTGTGGGTTTCTCCCTAAAGTGGAAATGCATATGTGAGAGTATGTGCACACAGGTGTGTGACTGTGAGTGTGGATGTGTGCAGGTGTGTATACATAGGTTTTTCTTTTTGGGGGGGCCTATGAAGCATCCATTCCTCCTTCATTACTCTGATTAAAACATGCCTCCCATCCTCTCACTCCCTATGATTTGAATGAAGTTGACATCATGCAAATCTGCAGAGAAAAGATTATAGGGGAAAAAACTTGGATATACTTTCCAAATTCACATAATTCCTCTGATTGAGCATGTACATTTTCCAGAATTTGTCCTACAAATCTAGGCCTCATGTTACATAAAGATATCAAGTACGGATGTTTGTTCCAGTGTTGTTATAGAAAAACAATCACAAAGTACCAAAAGCGTCATTAAGGAAAGACTGTTCATCTGCATTATGGTAGGCATCTATAACGGAATCCTATGCAGCAATTTCAGGAAAAAAAGAAAAAAAAAGAAGAGAGATGTACTGACATTTGTTCCTGAAAGTCTTATGGAGCTTTCATTTAGGACACTGAAAGAGCTCCAAGATCTAAGAAGTGAGAAAATGTGTGATATAAACAATGTCTGGAGCTTCTGTTTATGTAGAGTAGAAATATGTGTCTTCCCATATAGGGTATCCATAAAATTTGTGTGCAACTTAAAATAGTTGGCTACTTTAAACTGAGCATAAACTTTATGGACACCCTGTATATACACATCCGACATACTAAGTGTGTATGTGTGTATTGAGCTACCTACCATTTGCAGAGTATAGAAAAATATCTCTTTATGTTTTATATATATACACATACACATGCACACACATACATACAACATATCAGTGTATATGTGATTCCTAAAAGGTAATGTATGTTTAAATGTTTTTATAAAATAATTTTCTTTTTGGAATCTTTTATAATATTGAAGTATAGAATTAACTATTTGCATATGTGACACCTATTTTTCAGGAAGTCATTCATTGAAATAATTTTTTGATTACTTATACACTTAACATGTTACAGTTCAGGTTGTTCTTACGTTAATTTTAAGAAGTGCTCATTGGGTCTGGGTGTGGTGGCTAGCACCTGTAATCTCAGCACTCTAGGAGGCTGAGGCGGGTGGATTGCCTGAGCTTATAGGCTGGAGACCAGCGTGATGCAGAGAGAGACCCTGTCTCTAAAAAAAAAAAAAAAAAATATATATATATATATATATATATATATAAATACATAAATAAATAAAAAAAAAAATAAATAAATAAAAAATAGCAGAGTGTTGTGGCAGGTGCCTGTAGTCCCAGCTACTTGGGAGGCTGAGGCAAGAGAATCGCTTGAGCCCAAGAATTCGAGGTTGCTGTGAGCTTGATGCCATGGCACCAGGGATGACAAAGTGAGACTCCATCTCAAAAAACAAAAAAGTGCTCACTGCTTCAAAGTAGAAGTTGAGGACCACTTACAATAATGTCTTAGAATTTATAGATTCAATATACATAGACCTATATTTATTCATTGTATCTCATAGTTTATAAACACCATGGCACAGAAATGATTCCAGAATTTGAGGGAAGAGTGATTATTTCAACTTTTAGTACCTTATGGAGGGGGAATAAATATTCATTGTAAAAGAATTCCATATTTTACAGATCTAAGCCTTTCTGAAAATAATGTGTACTTGTTTTTTTCCTACTTCCCCTATATGTCATAGAAGTTGCTGGATGTTTTATCTCAAACAGATTGCTGAAATTCTTCCAGATCTCTCATTTAGGAAGGGCCTGCTGACTTTCTCACTGAGGAGCATGAACAGACCAAATAAATATGCACAGGTGTCTTGAGCACATTATAAGCATCGCTGAGAATTCTCCTCCACTCTTCTGTCAACTTGCCATACCATGTTCCAATTTGTTAAACAAAGAGAGTGGCAAAGTTGGGAATAGCTAATGAGACAGCAAACACTGCTGCTCTCACCTAGGAGAATTCAAGAATCACAGGAATTATGTCTGCTCAGACCTCCAAGGACCAACTTCAGTCTTGATCTTTGACAGTCCTCTTTGCTCATGAAATGTCATTCCATGATATGAAAAATGTTCCTCCTTTCTGGTGGATAATGCACCAGATCCAAATCACTCAGGAGTAGATGAATGACTCCCAAGCCATCAGCAGAGCTGTTTCCATGTTGCTGATAGTCCATGTACCTCGTGCTAAACTCAAACTCTAAAACTCAAAGTAAAACAACAATGAGACACCTTTATACATACAATAATATGATTTTCTTAAAAACTCCAAACATGATCGTATCAAATATTGGAAGAACCTCTTTGGAAAACTGGCCATAACTTTGAAAGCTGAAAATATGTATATTTTTTGACCCAGAAATTCCACTCTTAGGTTTATATTCAATAGAAATATTTGTATATGCTTGCCAAAAGACATGTATAAAAATGTCTATAAAACCGTAACTCATAATCATCCCAAACCAGAAGCTACTCAAATTATTCATTAGAGTAGAATGAATTTAAAAATGTGCTACATTCATTCTGTGGAATGTTATACAACTATATAACTACATAGTGAGGATGAGAAGAAACATCTGTTATGTGCAACAGTATGGGTGAATCTCACAAACAATTTACATTTAAAGTTATATAAAAGAATACATGCTATAGAATTTCACTGCATAATTTATAGCAGAAAAAGAATTAAAACAAATACAGTATGTTAGGATTCAGGGCAGTAGACATCCTTAGGGAAAACAGAAGTTGAAAGGAGACCCAGGGGGGCCTCGGGGATCATGCTAATGTTCTGTTTTGTCATCTGGGTGCTGGATACATGGGTGAGTTCACTCTGTAAATTCCAGCAGCTTTTTCATATGCATATTATACACAGCAGATGATGTGATAAAATTTACTCATTTTATCTTATTATGATATTAAAAAGACTAATTATAACTAATATTGGAATAGCATATTTCAGGTAACAAATGGATGTTATCTCTTCTTTTCTTTCTTTCTTTCTTTTTTTTTTTTAAATAGATGCTGGCAACAAGTTCTGTGAATTGGAAAGGATATAGAAAATAATCTATTCCAGGTTAATGTAGGTGAGCCTCCAGGCTATACTATATTATTTTAGCTTCAACTGTTGAAGATATCTGACTATAAAGCCATCTTCAGCCTATCCAGAATTGCTATTTATTGGACTTTTTTGTTGTTGTAGAGATAGAGTCTCACTCTGTTGCTTAGGCTAGAGTGTTGGCATGTTCATAGCTCACTGTAGCCTGGAACTCCTGGGCTCAAGGGATCCTCCTGGGCTCAAGGGATCCCCTCTAGTAGCTGAGAATATCAGAACTTGCCACAATGTCTGACAAATTTGTTAAAAATTACTTTTGTCTAAATGGGGTTTCACTATTTTACCCAGGCTGGTCTTGAACTTGTGGTACTCCCATCTGGACCTCCCAAAGTGCTGAGATAATAGGCAAGAGCTGCCACTCCCAGCCTGGACTTCTTTAATCATGTGAAACTACTTGTTATTACTCTATATTTTCAGACATGTAGAAATAGATATAGAATTTAGGGTGGTTAATCTTGAATTTTTCACTCCTTTGTGTATGACACACACACAAAAAATCATCCAGTGCCTTGTCTCTGCATTTTTAAAGACTAGTTGAGCTCCATGATCCCTTTTCATAACCTTGTGCCAAACAAGGCCAGTTCCAAGCACTTTTCTCATGGTATTGAAGGGCTGTAGGCTTTTGAAGACTGTGGCTATGTCAGACTTAGCAGCTTAAGGTCAAGCCCTTTAAAATGAGAAGTCAGCATTTTAAACGTGGCTCTGGAGAATGGAATCAGAATCTTTTCACATCTGACCCTGAGCAAGCATGATTTCTAATTCCGACATCAATGGTGAACTCACAGAACCAGAGCAGAGCCTCTTTGATAAGGAAGTGGGACCTTAGCAAATTGGTTCAGAAGATCTTATCTCAGCTGCAAGGAACTCTCTCCACATTTCTAGAGTTCCATAGAGAAACACAGCCATATTGAAAAACAAAGCCATGCTAATGTGATAAACAGGAACTTTGTCCTGAGAGTCAAAGTTATCTTTGCCACGTTCATTGCTTCTCTCTTGTGCTACTTTTTTCCTCTCTGCAAGAGACCATATCTTAGGGATGATTTATTTGGCTCACTTTGTCTTAATCTCTTGTGTATGCCTTTCCCTATCTGACTCTGTCTATATTTGTTTTTTATAGAGAAATAATAGAAATAGTTGGGAGTAAGTTAGAGGGGAGTTTTCAAGGATTTATGAAATCAGCATGTGGAACCTGGTTTACTCCCCTGTAAACTTGGTCATTTGATGACCATCACTCTCTGGAAGCTGTAATTAATTATTTCCAGTTACCAGAGACCAAGTCTGCACACTGAGTCTAGACATTCCTGAGTTTGACTCTGATTTCTACCAGACTATTTCCAAAACTTTTGATTGTGGATCGAGTTCTAACAGTTGGCTAGCTCTGGCTTATTCCCTGTGGAGGGCACAGCCAACTTGCCATCATTTTAAGTAATGAGGCATAGTTGTGGAAATCAAACCTTAGGCGACACCTTAGATCAGTGATTTTCAACTAGTGTGCCGTGAGAGGATATTAGATGTGCTGCAAAAATTTTTGAAGATCATTAATTATTTTCAAAAGAAGTTCAAAGCATGTAAGTATAAGCTTTTTTTTTTTTCACTCTCTTTTTTGGTCAACAAAATTTAAGTGTGTTGTGTAAGTTTAACTATAAGCTCAAGTGTGCTGTGAGATAAAAAGGGTTGAAAAATATTGCTTAGATTCGCAAATGGATGAGTAGACAAGCGTGTCATTCCTATTGCAATCCTTGCTCCTAGCCCCTTCAGAGAGGTGAAGCAGCCCGATATAGTGGTGACAATAAAGGCTCTGGAAACATAACAGTTTTATTAGTCACCTTGGTTATTCACTTAATCTCTCTAGCCTTTGTTGTGTTGGCTATGAATGGGATCAATAATAACTACATGCTAGTATTATGGTACTAGAAAACAGCTCTGTAAGGTGCCTATGCAATGATTTGATACTTAAATTGTAGTTAAGACTTGGGCAGTTTGGCATTTTGTTTATTTAGGGTGATACATTTTCTTACAAATGGACTATTTAATACTAGACTCTGAGCTAATTCATTTTGCTCATGGTGACCTTTCTCTCCTTGAAGACTTTGTTCATTCAACAAATTTGTCCAGAACCTTCCATATTCAGGGCATTCTTAAACTTTCTAGTATAGAACAAGTTAGAAAAGGTCATACCCCTCTTGGAGATTATATACTAGTGGAGAGGAGAGAAAGAGTAAACAAGCATACAAATAAACATATGAAATCATTACAGGTGATGATAAACTCAAGGAGGGAAATACACAACGTAATATTTGATAGAATAAGTAGGAATGGGGAATGAGTGTGCAAACTTAATTAAGGGAAGGCCTCTCTGGCATCATTCTCAGCACACAGCAAACTGGAAAGTCAAGTGATTAAAACCTGGAATAAAGTTTTTTGTGTGCAGGACTATTTGCTTGCACTGGGGCAGATGCAGAGACCTGAGGCTCATTATCTCAGGGGATCATTCTACCTTTAACTAATTCCAGGCAGGGAGGCAAACTAAACAACAAAGTTATTAGTGTCTGGTGGCAAGTTCCATTATGAAACAATGTTACCTATTAATACAACTGCTGGATTTTTAGTGTCTGGTAATAAACACTAAATGTAAAAATAGACAGGAAAGTTAAAAAAAATCGATTTACTAAGTCACACAGTTAGAGTTGTGACAGATCTGTTCTGGATAGTCTGTCATTAACTCACAGCATAATCATTATAACCATCAGACCTGTCTACATTTCCTCTTTGTCACTGGGAAGACAAAGACTTTATCTATATAACTATATCTCCTAGAATGCCATTCTCCATATGTTTCCTGGTTAGATACGGTCAACCAGAGGCATTTACCAGAAGTTTGGGAGGTGGAAGAAAAGTAGAGGCCATCATTCTCTGGGGGAAGTTTTAAGCAGACAGTTGAGATCAACAGTTTCCCTGATCTACTGAGGATTTCCCAGTAGCTGAGCAAATGGGCTTTACTATCATCTATTGATTCTCCTGAAAAATCGATCACTTTGATCTTGGAAGCAGCTAGAACCATTGGCTCTGAGTTATTTGTAATTATTTCAAGATTTCTTGAAAGTAGTCTGTTAGCCATTTCCTCTCTCCCACACCCCAGCCCTCACGTCAGCTGTGTAAATCTATCTTTCATGGATTAAATGCTTAGCTACTCAAAATACCAAGAGTGGCTTCTATTTTTCTGTTCAAAGCTTGACTGTACTAAAGTGAATGAGCACTTTTCTTAAAAGTATTAATATCTATCACATATTAGATGTTCCAGGAACTGAGCTACCTGCTTTTATTTTTAAAATTGAGATAATTGTGTACTTACATGCAATTGTAAGAAGTAATAGAGGAAGATCCTATATATCTTTTGTCTAGTTTCTTTCCATAGTAACATTTTGACAAACTACAATACAGTATCAGAACTAGGATATTGACACTGATATAATCTACAATCTAGTCCATATTTGTTTTACTTGTATTTGTACATATTTAGTTCTAAACATATACAATTCTATATTTTACTCATATATGTTATAGGCTTATGTGTGTACCACCATAGTCCAGATACCAACCAGCTAATTCCATCACTTAAGGATTCTATACGTACTTTTAAAGTTTAATCCTTACAGCGTCCCTATAAATGCTATTAACATCTCCATTTTCCAAATCAGAAAACTGAAGTTGAGACAGCATAAGTCATGGATACAAGGTTATGTAGTTATGAGAAGTAGAATTTGAATGCAAGCTATCTAACACCAAAGCCAGTGGCCTAGCCCAGTAGGGAGTGGAGCTATTCCTGCAGACAGCCACTGAAGATCCAAATGCCTCACTGAATACCTTTGACTCTTCAAAAGAGAAAATAGGAGAGTTAGTCTTGAAAAGGGAGCAAAAAATAATAGGTGAATTATGCTTTTACATGGCTGACATGCCTCCTTTCTATTTCTAGTGGTTACATCTTCTGAGTGTTCCTTATTGAATTTCTTTTTTCAGCGTCCCGTAATATCAGGGTACTACAATTTTAACATGTTACTAATTGTTATTGTATTTCACACACGTTCTTATTTATAAAATTATATTTTACAAATATTAATTTAATATTTTAATACATAAAAAACACAATGTAAAAATACCCCAAATGCATTCTCTCTGATCTTTTAAACCTTTGTCAACTCTGATCTTAACAACTGCTTAGCAAGGAGCTTCAGCTGTAACCACTGTGATGCATTATTCTCTTTTTCTCCTTCTGTGACTTTCCAATGAACCAATCGCTTTGACAAAGAATAATTTGACACCTCGTGGAATATATTTTGCACTAAAAATGATGTAGCTATTGATGAGTTGGCAGTTTTTAAAGTCATTCAGGCAGCAAACATATGTCTTTCTTAGAAACCAGGTTTGAAGATAATGGGAAAGTGCTGTTAATATAGACTCCAGGTTGACTGTAGATAACCAGTGAAGAGGCTCCATAAATCTCCATGATATTGCCAACTCTCAACTATTGATAGTAATAGGGGTCTAGGAGAGCACAAAAGCTATAATTGAAATCCACTGATAATCTAAAAACTTCATTTTATCTGATCGTTTCAGTGCCCTCTTGGACTAAACTCTTGATGGGAATGGATAAGAAGTGGTCAGTGTGACTGATTTGAGTTTCATCTTCACCTTCCTGTCTTGGCTCAACCTAGCAGTGGAGGACCCACTTCCCTGGCTTAGATATCATAAATTAACATTTTTACTTCCCATTATTATGATGTAACGATGATACCATGTTTACTTTCATTTTGAATTGAAAGTATAAATTTGTTAAATGTAAATATTTAAAACATACAAACATTGAAATCTTCTTTATCTCTTTTTTTTTTTTTAATGTGTCAGGGCCCTCTCAAAGTAGAAGTGACTTGTGTCACTGGAAGAAAATTTATGAAAATTTATGAAGGACTGAATAATAATATTTTGACATCACAGTAAGGTCCATAGTTACCTTTACTTTTCAAAAACAGAGGAAACCCATTAAATCAATACTAGAATATATATAAGGTTTACAACTCTTTCTAGTTACTGGAACTTTCACTGACAAGGATTCTGTCATTAACCAAATTCTTCTCAAATCTCCTGAACTCTTTTTCAACTTGGCATGACTTTTAGACCTCCATGTTAGTCTTTGCATTTTTTAGTTTTAGCAAGAAGCCTGCTAAGTCCGTTTAACCAGAACCTCCCACCCTCAAAATCTGCTTCCTCTCATTACCTAATTCAGTTCCTCATTCTGCATCATCTTCCAGGTGAAATCTGACCAACCAGCTCTGCCTTCAGCGAGAGTCATGTTTGGTCAGTTCAGCCAGAATATTCTGTTACCCCTGATATTTCCTTTCAGTAATTTTCTGACTCCCCCACATCCTGCTCCTTGGCTGTAAGTTCCAACCTGCCCATGCTTTGTTTGGAGTTGAGCCTAATCTCTTTCTGCCACGAGAAGCCTCCATTGCAGTGATCCCAATGGCTCCCTTTGAAAAAAAATTTTTCTTATTATCTCTGAAAGGTGTTATTGAATTTTTTCTTTAAAATCATCCACCCCTAACTATGGCCTTAGAATGATTGTTCCTTGATTAATGAGCTAGTGTTAAAAAATTTTGAAATCAAGGATTGTGAGAGTCCAGGAGGACTTGAAAGATATAAATACAGTTTGGCCAATAGTATTTATCATTCAAATAAATAAGCAATTCAACATTAGGATGGGAGAATGTATAACCAGCTCGAGGGCTTATATTCCAGTGTTTCAAGGGATGTTCATTCAGAGCCCAGTGTTTCAAGGGGTAGGGTCTTTGACAGATCACCTACCTTTTATAAACATCTTAAAAGTGGGGATGGTGACATTTACATTTTAGGGTTGCTATAATTTAAGAGAAAATTCATCTGTTGTATTAGTCAAGATAGGTTGGGTTACACCATGAGAACAATCAATGTTCAAAACACAGTGGCTTAAAACAAAGATTTATTTCTCATTTATTTGCCCACCATAGATCGTCTGGGGTTTCTGCTCCATCTCATTGTAGTTTATGTTCTGGGAATCAGAGCAACAAGGCAGCCACTATCTAGAACACTGCCAGGTATTGTGGCAAAGGAAAATTCTGTGTATGGTTTCACATTCATAAACAATGCTTTGCCAAAAAATGAAGCATGTCACTTCACTCTTACTTTGCCCAACCTTGAGAGTGCCAGGAAATGCACAAACCCACCGTGCCCAGAAGTAGAGGGAGAAGTGCAACATTTGTTTGTCAGTTCAAGTACAGAGCCTGATACAATCAACAAATGGTAGCCACTACAGTAACATTTATAACACAATCAGTTCTCAATAGACTAATTATTGCTGTCTCTTGACTCAATGTCTATGGTGGAGAGACTCTCCGTTATTCCCCCCACCCCAGTGTTCAGTATATTTCTTCTTTTTCTTTCAGTAATTTATTCCCTAAGTTTTAGCTGTATACATAATTTCCTAGCAAAATTCAATATTTTTCCAGCTAAGAGTTTTCATGTGACTGAAGGCAGAATGAATATAAATGTTGTCCTTAAAAGGAAAGGCCATATCCTTCCCTGTCTTTCCTCCTTTCTGCTGGTCAGAATATAGACATGGTGGCTACAGCTGGAGTAGCCAGCCACCCTGCCCCATGAAGAGGCTTTTGTAATAGACTTCACCAGACATGGAAATACTAGATAGAAGACCCACTATTCTAGTCTTGAAATATCTACAGCTAAACCTCAGTTGAGAAATAAATTCCTAAGTTATGTACAACACAGCTATTTTAGATTTCCATATTTCTTTCCCTTTCAATTATCAAGAGTTGGACAGGGCTTAGCAAATTTACACAGGTGTATCAATTATAATGCATTTGGCTGCAAGTAATACACCATCACATCAATAATGGCTTAAGCACTACAGACACTGGGAAGTATCTAGACATGGATGGTTACATAGTTGTTGCTGCTGGTGGTGTCTTTTAAGAGATAGGGGTCTCTGTTGCCCAGGTTGGAGCACAATGGTGTGATCATAGCTGACTACAACCTTGAACTCTAAAGTGCTGGGATTATAAGCATGAGCCACCATGCTTAGCTGAATTTTGATGTTCACTAAACTCAGACTCTAACTTTCTAGTCTGTGATTCTCAGCATGCTAAGTTTGGTCACTGTATGACTACAAGGCAGCTGCTGCAATGCTCGTTATCCCTAGTAGGATTTGAGGCATAAAGAGGAGGGAGGGCTCCTGTTATCTCTATTTTTATCAGGCAACTCTCACCTTTACAGATATTTATCATTGCTGTCCATTCAGCTCTCCTCCCACCACCAATAAATAATCTTCCCCTTCAGTATCTATTATAGCATTAAGTCAGACCCCTACCCTAAATCCGTAGCTAGCAAAGAGGATGGGTTTACTATGTATGACTCGGGGCACTGTGACTCATCTCCAGGCTGGAGAATGGGCTACCCTTACCTAAGCATATTGCTGCCCAAATAAATTCAGGATTATATAGATTAAGGTAGGAGGAAGAACAGTGTCAGAAGTTAAAATACTTCTTTGATTTCTCCTCTCCATTTATACTCAGCAAGTCATGTAGTTTCATGTTTGTGCTAAATACATAGAGCTCCATGAGAACATAGAAGAAAATATACCTTATTACTACCCTGCCTTTAAACCATCAGCCTACCTTCAACTTATTATTAAAACAGAAGACTTAGATACATTGTTTTTTAAATCATATAATGCTACTGTCCATGCTTAACCCTCCAAAAATCACTCAATGCACAGATGACAACATCCACACCTCTGACTGACTTCTACATGGGTCTATGCTATGTGACCCTGGTGTCCCTCAGTTCCACATCTCAGGTCACTCTCTTTTTTATTGTGGTCAGGCAGAAAGGGCTCCTGACTATTCTTAAAAAGCTATGGACTAATCCCTACCTTGAAGATTGTAAACCTGCTGTCACAGCTTTTCAGGAAAAGTTACCCGACTGGCTTCTGTTTGTCTTTTCAAATATACCTTCTCTGTCAAGGCTAAAGGACTTCCCTCACCCCAACACTCCAGCCCTTTACCTGGTTGTGTTTTCCTCATGATAATTTCACTACCTGAGATTATGAATGGATTTATATACTTTTTCATTCCTATTTACCCTTCTACCACCATTCAATAGACTGAGAGCTGAATGAGAGTCAGGGATTTGTCCACTTTCTTTATCTACCTAGCTCTAGTAAATAAACCAGCACCTGGTACATGACACGTGCTCAACAAATCAAGAAAAAGTTGGGCGAGGTTGGTGGTATCCTTGGCTCCTCTCTGCTTGGCTAAAGAAAATGGCATGGAATCAATTTTCCTTTGCCTATAAAAATGAAATAGCATCCTACTTCATCAAGAGTGTAGTGTTACATAAAACAGTTATTTTTACAGTAAAGTGAAAAACATAAACCTATCTACCACCTAATAAATAGTACTGTTTTAATCCATGTAGCCCACTGATTTAAATCTCTAAAGTGTTATATAAAACAGTTATTTTTAAAGTAAAGTGAAAAACATAAACCTATCTACCACCTAATAAATAGTACTGTTTTAATCCATGTAGCCCACTGAATTTGTCTTAAACCCAATATTTTTTTATTTGGTAATGGCATCAATCTTATTGAAAATGTTTGTTCAAGAGGCTATGAAATTGCCTGTTAGGTATGGTTCTTATTTTTTTGTTTTTAGAGACAGAGTCTCAGTTTGTCACCCACAGTAGAGTGCTATGGCATCACAGCTCACAGCAACCTCCAAGGCTTAGGCTTAGGCAATTCTCTTGCCTCTGCCTCCCAAGTAACTGGGACTACAGGTGCCCACCACAGAACCTGGCTATTTTTTTGTTACAGTTTGGCCGGGGCCAGGTTCGAACCCACCACCCTCAGTATATGGGGCCAGTGCTTTATTCATTGAACTACAGGTGCTGCCTAGGCTGTGGTTCTAACTCAGCAGATATGAAGAAGAATAAATTGAATGCCAACTACCCTTCCAAATTATAAATATAATTTATAAATTTATATATAAATTATAAATATAATTTATAATTATATAAATATATAATTTATAAATATATATATCTGTCATCAGATTTTGACTGATATGAAGAAGATATGAAGAAGAATAAATTGAATGACAACTACCCTTCCAAATTATAAATATAATTTATAAATTTATATATATAAATTATAAATATAATTTATAATTATATAAATAATATATAATTTATAAATATATGTATCTGTCGTCAGATTTTGACTTCACCCCATATGACATCCAACATCAACTGGAGCTTGTTCTTGGGTATGTACACATGCTCAGTATTTTATATTGAACTATTCTTTTCAATAAAAATACGGTACACAGGACACAGAGTCAAGATTCACTGTGGAGATGGAAAGTGAGTTTACAAATGACCAAGATGGAGTAAAGAAGAAACATAACTCAACAGCTAAAGATAGTTGGGGCATATGTGGATAGAAAATCAAACTTTTATACAAATAAAATTCCCATTTGCTTGTCAAAAAAAGAAGAGGTCTGATCAAAAAACTAAATAAAAAGTGAAGCCTTTTGATAAAATCCTTATGAGTGACAGAATTTGAGTTCCAAGTTGTTTACATCAACTCTGAGATGAGACAATGGTTTTTCCACTGTGTTCCAGGAAATAGATGCTTGCTCAATAACTACTTGAACTTTTTTTTTCTGGCATCTATTGATTATATCTTTAGAAATTAGGAGGAGAAGGCAATTAAGCTTAAAATTTAATGGTGTTCTGGGGCTGCTAATTTACTGGCTGACTTGATCAATGTCTCAGCTCAGATAGAAATCTAGGCCCCTCCACGTGCTAAAAAACTCTCTGTTGCCCTTTCCACTAAAATTATAATAATCACAAGCAACCAGAGGACTAAGGAGCAGGCACTACACAAATTGGTGAGAAAGTGACTACAATTGCCTTCAACTCTTGCCCTAGTCCACACTCTGAGGTCTCTTAAATTGAAGATAAACATTTTTGAAAGTTGTTTTGTTTACCTTACTACTTGCCAATCTGGGGGTTCAAGTGGTGTATATATATCATACTCATAACAAAAGGTAAACTTTCCCTACCAATCAGAGCTGAAATATTTTTATGCCATCAAATTTCATTTTGCTTGTCGCGCATTGAAAAGAACTTCCCAGATATATGTCATCATTTAAAGTGGAAAATACCAAGATACTTCCAAAGGGGATAATTCCATTGAACACACATTGCACATCTTTGTTGCAATCCAGACAACAGCTCTAGGAATGATTGTGTCTTTTCTCCAAAGGTATTAGCAGCTATTAACAGCACAAAATACCACGGATAAGAGTCATACACACAGAATACCAGAAACCAGCAGAGAGGGACACATCTGGTCTTATCCTTAGTCACAGGACGAGCAGTTAGAATTACCTGGAGGATGAAGGGAACCATCTCTGGCTTGAGAAGAGGTGAACATAATTTGTGAGATACGGTTTTATTCTTGCCAACATGATGACGGTGTGTTGGGGTAGGGCTGTGCTCTGCTAGCACTAGAGTTTCCACAAAAACCATACAGGCCACTGTTATGAAAGTGGTATAGAAATACAGTGAGGGTTGTACACTGACTAAGACTAAAATTCTTCTTCAAGCTGCCACCCCTACTAAGATAAAGTGATTCAGTGAGAATACCCAGAGCAGCTGAGAACAGTTTGGGTGCTGGTTGGGAGAAAAAATGTTGGATCACCTTGCCAGGTCCAACTAGCTAAAAATCTGTGGATGAAATTTGTACCTAGGTACAGCATAATTGTTCTGGGGTCCTTGAGGGTATCCTGGCCACATTACGTGGACTTTTATCTTCTCTATCTTGGGCTCTGAGAGCTGCTCTTCCTTATCTATTTTGGGAGAAAGATTTCATTTTAAGATATATTCTTTTCTTTAAACATGTTTGTGTGTGTGTGTGTGTGTGCGCGCGCGCGCGGGGCATTTCTAGTACAGTGGTTGACAATGTGTGGTCTCCAAACCCGTAGCATTGCATCACCTGAGAACTTGTTGAAATTGGGGCTCAGCCCAGGTCTATGGAATCAGAAACGCTGGTGGGTAAGGGGTGGGGGAGCCAGAAACCTGTATGTTAAGCCACTTCAATCTGTGGCACCTGTGTGGGAGAGTGTCCACGCTGTTTCTGGGCTCCACTCCTGGGAAGAAGCAGGGGATGCTCTGAATCTGGAAATCAGAGATGAGGAGGAGGATGTGTTCACAGCACTCTTGCCTCTGAATGCAATGTCTAAAACTGCAGTTCAACTACCTCCATTGTACAGTTCTGTTCCTGCTGGCATCTGCTTGCTATCTTAGTCTGCTTACTGCCTTGGTCTTCCCTGGACCTGAGTGACAGTATAAAAAAGAAAAATTAAATTACTTTATTTGAGAGGGACCAGACCCAAAGTAGTGAGGATCAAGGGGAAAAAACAAAATCTTCTTCCCTCCTTGCATGGACATTGTCCACAAGGTCAGAAGGGAGGACTTGGATGTGTCAGGCTGGCCAACCCAACTGCATCTTGAGAATGATTCTATGAGACTGTGTTATGGGTGGACATGACTCAGATAAGGAAAACATCCTGCAGGCTCATCCTTGAACCTGCCGAGTTATAGACACATCTGAGAGAAATGTGCTGACATTCTGATAAGAAGAACCTGCCAGACAGTCCTGATAATGCAATAACATCTTTGATGTCCTGATGAGAACAGCAGTTTGGTGGTCCTTGATAGCAGTCAGCGCCCCCTTATCTGGCTAGCTAACACCGGCTTCCCTTCCCAAATCCCTGCTGACATTGTTTACATCTCAGCACACCTGCACCTAAGTGTCAAAATAAACAGTGCCAACCTTGTTCTCTTCTGTCTTGAGTGTTCGGATCTGCTCCTTTTCAGGTTTTACCTATCAGGATGCATCAGATGGTCTGAGATGGAGGAGGATGTTCTCAAGTTTCCCTCCAGATCCGGAATTCTGAGCTTTAAAAAGGCACATATTGTCCCACCCCTTTTTTAACTTCACTAATGCCACCTCTAGCCAATTATCAGCTAAATTTATGCTATAGAAAGAGGAGGCAAAAAAAGCTACATTCCTCTTTTCCTTTGGAGACCCCAAACAGCTAATTCTTAGCCCCATGGGGGGAGACTGCGGGAACAATTCTAAAGTGAGTTTTTCAGAGATGAGGGTGTAATTGTTCAACCTCAAGTCTCAATAAAGGGCCTTGAACATGCTTCCCTGGAGGTCTGCCTAAATAGCAAAACAGCGGTTAATTACCGTGTGAATCTGAACAAACTAACTAATATTGAAAGAACAACCCAAATTTAAGGATAATGAGAACATCTTCATTATGTTTGCCAGAGTTTCAGGTACCTCTGCTTACACATGAGAAATTTACCTTCATCAATTTCTTTGATTTCACTGGGGATAATATTACTTCATGAGCATTTGACTGGGGCATTTCAAAATGAAAGTTTTATATGAGCAAATAGGGAATTAAGGAAAAAGCGGTGATGAGATTTCTTTGTATTGATCTTATCACTCATTTCAAAAGATGTGATAATACTTTCTAGCAACTGCAAACATTTTCATTCAGCTCCCATAAAACTAGTATTAGTTCCATTTATTTTTGTCCTCAGAATCGGGATTTAGTTATATTTACTCGATTTTCAGAACTTGTATTTTTCAAAAATGAACACTTAGGTTGGAATCATTGCTTACTTCTAGTGCCTTAAAAGATAAAGAGAACAAAAAGATCCCATCTTTGAAATTAGACACTGCTTTAAAATGTTTGTTTATTTCTAATTCATAGAGCTTAGATCAAAAGTATGGGATGAATTTTTCAATAACTCTAGGTGCTCTTAATATTAAAATCTGTCTACTTTTTTTTACGCAGTGTTATTGTTTAGTATCCTACAGGTTCAGGAACTTATTACTTGTGGTAGATGCGGTGGTGTGCCGCCTCGGTCCTCCCTGTGCAGGATAAGATACTCATTCTCCCAGCCTCTGTGATGGTGGGAGGTTCATTGGGAATTGCCTTCAGCTGAAGAGAGGTTCCTAGCCCAAAGTCATATTCCCTCCCAGGGGCATGACTGGAAAGTGTGAATTAGAATGACCTGGTTCTAGCCTTCATATGAAAGCTATAAATTAGCTTCATATTAGGGCTGAGTACATTGGCTAAGTCTGTCTTCTTAAATGTTGTGTGTTTTATCACTTCTTTTTGATAATCACAGTACTTTGCCCACATAATGAAGTATAA
>CAUYON010195205.1:0-24879 GCA_963573935.1 Arctocebus calabarensis | reverse complement strand
TGGAATCCTTTGCTCTGTTGCTAAAGGAAAGAGCACTGTAGCAGGAGACAGTGGAGTCACTGGGTTGGGGGGGTCCCATGGGGAGAATGGTCCAGGTCTGCCTTCATCTTGTAGTAGGACTTGGCCAAGTCGGTTCCCCTTTCCTGGCCCTAGTTTTCTATCTGTAAGACGAGGAAGTTAGGTTGAGTGACTGGCCTTCTGGGTATCTCTCCTGTCACACCACTACAATCCTATTGAGAATCTTGTTCATTTTTTTTTTTTTTTGTAGAGACAGAGTCTCACTTTATTGCCCTGGGTAGAGTGCCGTGGCGTCACACTGCTCACAGCAACCTCCAGCTCTTGGGCTTAAGCGATTCTCTTGCCTCAGCTTCCCGAGTAGCTGGGACTACAGGCGCCCGCCACAGCGCCCGGCTATTTTTTTGTTTTGCAGTTCGGTCGAGGCCGGGCTTGAACCCGCCACCTTTGGTATATGGGGCCGGCGCCCTACTCGCTGAGCCACAGGAGCCGCCCATCTTGTTCATTTTTTAAGTCCCAGCTCAAATGCCACTTTCTCATGGAGTTCCTCCCTGATTTTACCCTCTTTCCTTTGCAGTCCCCATGGCTCATGCCTTGTGTGTTCATTTTAAATGCCTCTTTCCTTACACTGTTTGGTTGGATGTTACAGAGAGCATCTCTGTGCCTCTCCTGTGAGCTGTGAGCACCTCCAGATTGTTTCATGTTCCTTTATGCCCCCGCACCCTAGAATGTGGCTGATCAGGACTTCGCTGATAATAATAATTAAAATATAACAATAGCAGTTGTATTCATGTATGATTTATTGATCATTTGCTTTATGCTAGACACTATTGTAAAAGCTAATTTTCTTTCTTTCTTTCTTTCTTTTTTTTTTTTTTAAGACAGACCCTCAAGCTGTTGCCCTGGGTAGAGTGCCGTGGCATGTACCACGTTGCTCATAGCAACCTCTAACTCCGATTCTCCTGCCTCTGCCTCCCAAGTAGCTGGGACTACAGGTGTCCACCACAGTGCCCTCTATTTTTTGGTTGCAGCTGTCATTGTTGTTTGGCAGGCCTAGGACCTAGGCCTTGTACCGCCAGCTCAATTGTATGTGGCTGGCATCTTAGCCACTCGAGCCACAGGCGCCGTGCCCCTAATTTTCTTGTATTAGTGGTTTTCAAACTGTCTTTTGAGTCACTGTGAGGATTCTGCAGAGCCCCCTCAATCTATCACGGGAGGAGGCCCTAGGCTTCAGCCAGAGCAGCTTTCTTTTATCAGTTTTATTTATTTGGTTTTCTTTTTTTGTTTGTTTGGGTTTTTTTTTGGTTTGTTGCCTTCGTTAGAGGGCTGTGGTTTCACAGTTCACAGCAACCTCCAGCTCTTGGGCTTAGGCGATTCTCTTGCCTCAGCCTCCTGAGTAGCTGGGACTACAGGTGCCTGCCACAATGCCTGGCTATTTTTTTGTTGCAGTTTGGCCGGGGTCAGGTTCGAACCTGCCACCCTTAGTATATGGGGCTGGCACCTACTTACTAAGCCACAGTCACTGCCCCAGTTTTCTTTTCTTTTCTTTTCTTTTTTTTTTGAGACAGAGCCTCAAGCTGTCACCCTGGATAGAGTGCCATGGCATCACAGCTCACAGCAACCTCCAATTCCTGGGCTCAAGCGAGTCTCCTGCCTCCGCCTCCCAAGTCGCTGGGACTACAGGCGCCCGCCACAACGCCCGGCCATTTCTTGGTTGCAGCCCTCATTGTTGTTTGGCGGGCCCGGGGGCTGGATTTGAACCTGCCAGCTCAGGTGTACGTGGCTGGCGCCCCAGCCCGTTGAGCCACAGGCGCTGAGCCCAGTTTTATTTTCTTAAAAGGTTCTTTAGCTAAAAATTAACAGAATTTTACTAGGTTATTTCTTGTAATGTGCAGAACAGTCCAGTGAGGAAGAGATTGTTATATTTTATTTATGAGGAAGCAGGTTCAGAGAAATTAAGCCACTGGCTCAGTCATGAACTCAGCTAGTGACAGCAGTTTTGAATCAAAATCTGTCTGTGGGCTAGGCTCCTGTAGCTCAAGCAGCGAAGGTGCCAGCCACATACGCCAGAGCTTGCAGGTTCAAATCCAACCCTGGCCTGCCAAACAACAATGACAACTACAACCAAAAAATAGCTGGGCATTGTGGTGGGCACCTGTAGTCCCAGCCACTTGGGAGGCTGAGGCAAGAGAATCGCTTAAGCCCAGGAGTTGAAGGTTGCTGTGAGCTGTTACGCCACGGCATTCTACCCAGGGCAACAACTTGAGGCTCTGTCTCAAAAAAAAAAGAGGTCTGTCTGTGACTTCATTGTCTAGCTACTAGCTATGGCAGCTTCCAGGGAGGAAGAGCTCCCACGATGTGGAGATGGGAGGTAGCAGGGCCTACTTCCTGCCTTTCCCCCCAAATCTCCGTTCCTTGCATAAGCAGGCCTTTTAGATGAATATGAATTTGGTCTTAGCCTTGAACCTGTCAAACACAGTATGAAGAGAAAGCCCACATCTCAGTAGCTGGACTACTGATATGCCTCCAGGTTGATCTAGATCATGTCTAGATGGTACCTTCCTCATAACTGGTCACAGCTGCTCTCTGTACCCTTGAGCTCCCCTTTCTGCAACTATGTTGGGGTTGTGCTCTGCTGAGCCCTGTACTGGCTATTTAGGGAGGTGGAGCAGAATGTTTTCAGCCTCAGAGATCCCTGGCTGAGGGCATGGGGAGATGAACAAGAGAGGGATGTCCCCATGTGTGCTCTAATGCACAAATACCCTGGAAACCTGGGTTCTGGTCCGCACGCCTCCATACAGGATTTTTCTGGACTTGAGTGTTATCTTCTGTAGAAGACTATTATTAATAGTTAATGTGTATGGAATGCTTACTCTGTGCCAGTCCCAATGTCAAAACACCTCACATGACTGGTCTCACTTCATTTACATACCAACCTGGGAGGTAAGCACTATTGTTAGAACTATTTTACAGAAAAAGATATTAAGGCTTAGCGTGTATAAGTCATTAGTCTAGTTAGTAAGTGGCAGAACCTAAACTTGAACTGGTCTTTTTAATAGGTTCTCCCTTGCCTGGCTCACAAAGCCAGGAGTGAGGATAAGGAAATGTTTTTGCCTCATAGGGTAAGGAAGACATGCTATGGATGAATCCATGCTGTGGACGCATCATTTGTGACTCTTGAGGGTCAGAGTGTTGAGCAGAAACCACATTTGTGCTGTGAATTCTGCAGGTAGAGGTGGAGTACCATAGGGTGGTCATTTGGAATTCTGTTTGATTCATTTGCCTGCTTATTCATACAATAAATATTTATCGAGCATTCATCCTGCACTGGGAATGAGGATAAAGTGGCAAATCAGACATGATCCCAGCCCTGATCCTGCAGGTCTTGGGTAACTCATAGCTCCTCCAGTTTGCCCATCTGAGCAATGGGATCACATAATCCCAACCCTACCATAGGATCAATTGAAAGAATGGCAGTGGAAGTGCTTTGTAGCTATAAAACACCATACTGTGGGGCGGCACCTGTGACCCAGTCAGTAAGGCGTTGGCCCCATATACCGAGGGTGGTGAGTTCAAACCCAGCCCCAGCAGAACTGCAACAAAAAAGTAACTGGGCGTTGTGGTGGGCACCTGTAGTCCCAGCTACTCGGGAGGCTGAGGCAAGAGAATCGCCTAAGCCCAGGAGTTGGAGGTTGCTGTGAGCTGTGTGACGCCATGGCACTCTACCAAGGGCGATAAAGTGAGACTCTGTCTCTACCAAAAAAAAAACTAAAAAACACCATACTGTGGCTAGTTTCTGGCCTCTTCATTCTAACTGATTTCTTCTTCTGCCTGCAGGGCTGCCCAGGAGCTGCTGGACAAGCCCCAGGAGGCCCTCCGGGTAGCTACTACCCTGGACCTCCCCATGGTGGAGGGCAGTATGGTGGTGGCTATGGGGGTCCTGCCCCTGGAGGGCCTTATGGACCACCAGCTGGTGGAGGGCCCTACGGACACCCCTCTGGAACTCCAGGGGGACCATATGGTGGTGCAGCCCCAGGAGGCCCCTATGGTCGACCACCTCCAAATGCCTATGGTGCCCAGCAACCTGGGCCTTATGGGCAGGGTAAGTAGAGATTCTTGGATTCCGTATGCCCCTGACTTGGTTCTGAGTTATCCACAGCCCATTCTTGTCCTTCCTGTGGGTGTGTAGTCATCTTGGTCTCTGCCACCTTAACATCTTGCTTCCAGCTTCAGCTTGCATCAGAGAATGAGAAGCCTGTCAGTTAGCTTTTCTCTGTTAACAACTACTCCAAAATGTCCTTGGCTTATAGCAGCAAGCATTTGTTTCCATGGCTTGCTCATGCTTATTTCCTCTTGCTTACATGTCAGCAGCTATGGGCTGGCTGCTGAGTTTCTATTCCACATGACTTTTTATTCCAGGATCCAGGAGGAAGGAGCAGCCCCCTATTTGAGACCTCTTGTTTTTGTGACAGGAGAACTAGCAAGAATGCACAGAGCCTCTTTTCTGAAGTTTTCTGTGTCTTGTGCACTCACATTCTTTTGGCCAAAGCAAATACCCTGAACAAGCCTGACATCAATAGGGCAAGAGTGGATACTCCTTTCGTGGAAGAGCTCTGCACACCACCAGGCAATAGGAGAGGATACACGGTGCTCTCCCAGGGAAGGGAAGATTAGCAAATAATTGGAGATAATAGTCTAACATGGGGAGAAACCCAGGTTAAATGCCCCTTACTCTGTAAAATGACTACACACATTCCAGGTCTCTATGAAGAACTTTATCTTGTTTAATCATCACAACAACCCTGGGAAATAGGATCATTTTAGAAACTAGGACATCAGTACTTAGAAAATTACACATTTTGCCTAAGACCATGCACAAGCTAGTAAGTAATCAGAGAGCCAGGATTTGAATCCAGGTCTGCTTTGATTCCAAAGCCTGAGTCTTTCTATGCAAACCACACAGGACGCCTATGTTACTAAAACTCTCCTGCTTGGGAAGGACATTGCTGTTTTAGGAAGGTGGGTGGAACCTACCTGGATTTCCCATCCAAAGAGATCAAACTAGTCCCTTAGGTAAACCTTTTTCCCACTGGCCTGGCTAGGTTTTGGGACTGGGCAGTGGTTTCTATCCTTCACAACTGTTTATGGCTGTCTCTGAAACTTTTTTTTTTTTTTTTTGAGACAGAGTCTTACTCTGTCACCCTGGCTAGTGTGCTGTGGCTTCATAGCTCACAGAAACCTCAAACTCTTGGGCTTGAGCAATCCTCTTGCCTCAGTCTCTCAAGTAGTTGGGACTACAAGTGCCCACCACAACGCCTGACTATTTTTTTTAGAGATGGTGTCTCACTCTTGTTCATACTGGTCTTGAACTCATGAGCTCAAACAATCTACCCGCCTCAGTCTCCCAGAGTGCTAAGATTACCGGTGTGAGCTACCATGCTAGCCTCTGATGCTTTCTTGTGTGAAGGAGTTCAATTTGTGAACAGTTAACTCAGTATTCTAAGATAGACTTTTCTGCTTCTCTGTTGTCATCAACCACCCATTCCCAGCTTATCTTTTCCAGAAATTCTCGATATGCTGGAGGGATACAGGCTCCTCCCTATTCCATAGAAGCATAAAATCAAGTGGAGAAGTGACCAGAGCTCACAGAATAGAAATCAACTGCAGATACTCATGACTATCCACCAATGACCCTCTTCCATCATAGTAAGGATGTCAGCTTGATGGAAGGCAGGTGTTAGGTGAATTTATGAGGTTTTGTGGGTAGGAAAAACTTACAGCCAGGGAAGCACCGAAGCTGGGCTTTCCCAGCATTTTTGCCAAATGACCTTGAGACCTGGGTCTGACTTCCCTGGTTCACACTCCTCCCTCCAGGTGGTGTCCCCCCAAGTGTGGATCCTGAGGCCTATTCCTGGTTCCAGTCAGTGGACTCTGATCACAGTGGTTACATCTCCATCAAAGAGCTGAAGCAGGCTCTGGTCAACTCCAACTGGTCCTCATTCAATGACGAGACATGCCTCATGATGATAAGTGAGTCTTCTTTCCCCTGGGCCCGAGCTGGGCAGAGCCACCTGATGCGTGACAGGAGGTGGGTGGGCAGCCATTGTGAGGAGAAATCTTTTGACTAAGGAGGATTTCAGGGAGGAACTTAGGTTCAAGGTGAGATCCCTTAAATTAAGAGCTCTTTCCCTTAGAGTTCATCTGCCCTTGCTGAGTTAGACCTTAACTCAGTTTTCCATTCTGTGGCATTCCCTCCCCTGGTAGGAAATGGCTGGGAGGGGTCAGCATAGATCAGGATTTCAGGGCTCAGCTGCAGAGCCTACAGAGAAAATGCAGTTAGTTCTAGATGAGGTGGGGCTGAGGGTGGCCAGGCAGGAGGCTGGTGCCTCCCTGATGCACGTGTCTCAGGCCTGTGGTTCTGGAGGATCTCCTACTCTGGTCTGGGAGGAAGGGCTCCTCAGTGGTACCCAGGACCCAGGGCTGTCAGTCTTGAAGCCTTCCTCATTTACTTTCCCTCCTTCCCCTCAGACATGTTTGACAAGACCAAGTCTGGTCGCATCGATGTCTATGGTTTCTCGGCCCTGTGGAAATTCATCCAGCAGTGGAAGAACCTCTTCCAGCAGTACGACCGGGACCACTCAGGCTCCATTAGCCACGTGGAGCTGCAGCAAGGTGAGCTGCCGCAGGAACTCGGGGCAGAGTGGAGCCAGACGCTTCTCTTCCTCCCTAAGACAGAACAACAGGTTTTCTTCTCACTACCAGATGTCCACCTGCATCATCAAAGGCTGTCCTTAGTGCAGACCTGCTCCCCCCATGCCTCCTGTGACCTGGGCATTAAGTCATGATTCAAGGCAAGGAGACACCTGGCTCCAGAATTAGGGCAGGACTCCTGGTGTCAGGACTTCTGACAGTGGTGGGTGAGACAGCTCCAGTTGGCAGTAAGCCTTAGGGATGAACAATTGGCATCTTAGGGCCAGTGTGTGTAGCTTGGATGGCTCTTTCCCCTCTAGTTTCTAGTGTGTAGAATGAAAAGAGTTTCACATAGGAGCTCAGAAAGATGGGTTCTCCTGCCACCTCTGCAGTTCTTCCCAGCTTTGAAAACTTGAGGACTGTAATAAAAGTTGCCGCTATGGAAGATGACTTGAGGCCACAGCCCCAGGTCTGGTTCCAGTTTAACTCTGTGAGGCTCCAGTCCACTGGTGCAATGATGGCTAATGAAAGTGTAAGAACCGCTAGGGAACTTCGTCGCCTGGGAGGGGGAAAGGGCTCCCCAGAGAGTCCAGTTCCTTGCCTTGGCTGTGGATTTCAATCAGACTAAGGAGGGAGGTCTGCAGGCAGGGTTAGAGCACCACATCTGCCTCTGGGTGTAAAGGGAAAGTTGACCGGTACAAACACGGTCTCTTTTGCCAGCTTTTGTCATGGATGTTGGTAAGGGTGACACTAACAACAACAAAACTGATTTTTACCAAATGCTTGTTATATCCTAGGCACTGTAATAAGTTTTTAATAGGCTTATATAATTCATTCTACCCATGCACCAGGTACCATTTATTATTCCACACCCTTTGATGAAGGATCCCTGATTATCTCCCTTTTACAGATGAGAAAACTGAGGTTTAGTTAACTTGCCTAAGGGCCCACATAGCAAATGGAGAGCTGAGATTTTAGCCTGGGCTGGTAAGCTATGCAGAGAAGAAGGAAGGAAGCATCCTGGTGGGGGACAGGGAGCAGCATGTAGGCTGTGGTGTTGGAACTTTGTCTGAGGGAGGGATGGTTTATTAAAATAACCCTCACTAAGTGCTTTTTATGTGCCAGGCATTGTGCTAAGGGCTAGTTAAGTGTCATCGCATTTTAGAGGTGATAAGACATGACTAGTGCAGCTCAGCACCTTGCCCAGGGACTGTCTAACTCCAGAGCAGGTCCTCACAACCTCTGTGCTGTGCTGCTGTGCTGCCTGTGATGCCTGCTCTGGGCAAGGTGGTCCTAGGGGGCTCTGGCTTCCTTTGGAAATGTAGATGAGTTGAAAGCCCCAACTGAACAGACAATGATGGAAATTTGGAGAAAGATGGGGGGATGGGGACCTTTCAGCTAAGAGGAGCATCCAGATAGACCTCCTGTTTTGCTTCTGACATCTTAGACAGATGCTTGGGACTTCTCTGTCATTTTTGTGCTCCTGAGTCTACCCCTCGAAGTCCCCTGAACTGCTGTGCTGTGGTGTTGCTGGCCAGTGGAGATGCTCATGCCAGGTTTCTGTGTGTCTGCTCTATATGCCCCTCTTCTCCAGCTCTGTCCCAGATGGGCTACAACTTGAGCCCCCAGTTCACCCAGCTCCTGGTTTCCCGCTACTGCCCACGCTCTGCCAATCCTGCCATGCAGCTCGACCGCTTCATCCAGGTGTGTACCCAGCTGCAGG
The DNA here is from genome assembly GCA_963573935.1 of Arctocebus calabarensis. Taxonomy (NCBI): domain Eukaryota; kingdom Metazoa; phylum Chordata; class Mammalia; order Primates; family Lorisidae; genus Arctocebus; species Arctocebus calabarensis. The sequence goes on along the minus strand of CAUYON010195205.1, from coordinate 16,451 downwards.
TGCTGACCGAGGCCTTCCGGGAGAAGGACACAGCTGTACAGGGAAACATTCGGCTCAGCTTTGAGGACTTCGTCACCATGACAGCTTCCCGGATGCTATGACCCAGCCCATCTATAGAGTGGAACACACAAGAGACCTTTCTTTCTTGTCCCCTTAAAATGGGAGAAGCATGTGGACCTCTCTTTTCCTCCCCCTTCTAAAAGAAGATTTTCCCTTGTTTGATGCAGCACTGTTCCCAAAGAGGGTTGGGAGCCCTGTATCATAGCCACCAAATAGTCAGGGGCCTGACTTAGGACAGGACCGGAAGTTGAATAGCACAGCCTTGCACCAGGAGCAGAGATGTCAGTTCTTATAATGGAGTTATTCTCTGGTCAGCTGGGCTCCTGGATCTAGTTTTCCCTCCTCTGCCCTGATGCCAGTGGTAAGTGTTCATTGGCTTGTCAGCATTGGCAGCTGTGTTCCCTCACCCAGGCTGACCCAGATGAGCCTCTAGAATTTGACCAAGCATGTAAGATTTGCCCATGGGACCAGTGACTTGGCTTCTGCCTCACTCACACCCACAAGTCCTCTGTGTTAACTTTTAGCTGCCTGGGGTCTATCCCTTTGCAGGAGCTTGGACTGTCTGCTCCCTGGGCATCTATGGCCAGGCTACTGCCCTTTGCAGCTTGGACCCCTCACTTACCTGCCATACTCTGCTTGGCTTCAGTCCCCAGTGGGCAGTTGTCATATCTCCCTGCCAATGTTTTTTTTGTGTGTGTGGTTTTTTTCATTTGTGGCCAAAAGTCCAATGAAATTGTAAGCTTCAATAAAAGGATGACACTCTGGAGTTCCAGTTTTCCACCATGACTTCCCAACTACGAGGTTAGCCATTCATTCATTCATTTATTCCTTCCTTCAGTGAATATTTAAATGCATACTATACACCAACCTACATCGGGATGTGACCTATATGGGGCTTCTATCCTTTGCCAGCCTGAAGTTGAAGTGTAAGGCTGCCGGTGTAGATCCTGCCAGGTTGAGTTCATTATGGCCTAGAGGTCTGTGCAATAAGCTGTGTTCCATAGCAGTTTGGGGCTGGCATTCTGGGCTGGAAGCAGCCACCCTAAACTTTTCACAGCATGGCCTTTTTATTATCTCAGGCCCTAGTTTTATCTTCCAGACAAACTCCATTTATTAAGTCATAACTTTCCCCCCATTTTTATTAAGCAGAGACATCTGTACTTGCCAGTCAGATCTTTAGATCAGCATGATATCCAGTGTACACCGAGTGTCTGTAATGAGCTGACAAAATTTCAATCAAAAGCCAAAGACACCAGACATTCTACTTTGCCAGGGGGCTTTATCATGGGTAATGTGTGATTATCCTTTGGCTTTTTGAGATGAAGATAAGAGCTCTGCAGCCCTAAGCAGGGCTCTCCTTCCTGTGATGTGTGGTTGAGAAGTAGCTATGACTGTTTTGAGGTCAGTGAGGCCCAGCAGGCATGTTGGGCTGAGCCAGTTCAGCCCCATTTTTCTCTGGGCTGCTGTGCTGCTAGGAACCCAGAATTTGATGAAGTCACTTCCCAGAGGCCAGCCCCTATCCAGAGCTAGAACCCCCTCCATGCCCTTCCTGTGATTTTGGCCTCTGCTTGCCATCCTCCAGTGACAGCACAGCCCATTTCCTCCTTGACTGGTAGAAACTTCTGATGGGTGTTCTAAATCATGCTATCTTGAAAAACACTGCCCATTGGCTCTGGTTTTCTCTCTTGGGCCATGCAGGACCTCACCCCAACCTTTCAGCTAGAACCCTCCATTATATTCCCGCACATTCTCCCTTTCCTAGGCAAATAGCTCCAGGCTCTTCAGGAACGCCTGACTGAGCATCACTCCCCTTGGCATCCTGGTCACCACCCCTGAATTTTCTCCAGTTCATCAGAGTTCCCTAAAATGGTGGCTGAAGGCCTACCAGAAGGCTGGGTTCAACCAGCAGAGAGTGAATAGAACTGCAGCCATTAGAAGCTCCTATTATTTTGTTCCCACTGAATCCCAAGCAAGTTGTAGCTGCTCACCTTGTGCTCAGCTGAGCCTGAGCTTCATTTTTTGGGCATGGTTGGTTCTGAGCTTGGGGGCCACCCTCAGCACCTCATTCTGTACACTGCAGCTCTAAGCCTGCCTACAACTGTGCCAACAGCTTTGGATTTAAGGCTGATGGGAGTGTGGAAAGAGCAGGACAGCCTGTCCCTCCTGGCCGCAACCACACCATGTACAGAGAACTGGATTGGTGAGTCTTACTTAGACCACACCTTACACCTGCTCTGGGTAAAGCAGGGCACCCAAGAGAAGCAGTGGTGAAGCATTCCTGGGCTGGGGCCCTGACAGCACCACAGCTCTGCCCCCCTTCTTGACGGTGAGGTCAGAGGGAGCCTGCAGCTCCATTAATCAAGTTAAGCAGGCCTTGTGGTGCACACAGCCGAGTTGGCCTCTGCCAGCTGTCTCCGTTCCTCTCAGCAGAGCAGCACTCAGCCTGTGCTCCACGTCCTGCTCTGGCAACGAGGATCAGGGCCTTTGGCAGCCCTGTAATCATCTTGGTGGCAGACGGAGCACGTCTGGCCGAGTCTGTGGCTTTCTCTTTTTATCCTTTGAGTTCATAGAAAATAGATGCAAGCCTGATTTCCAAGGTGAGGTTAGCAGTAAATCAGTCTGTTAACCTGCTCTCTGCCCACCATACCCCCCATCTCCCACCTTCCAAAGGGCACTGGGCCTGTGAGCAAGCAGATGTGTTAAGGATTGAGGTCCTGGACATCACATCATGGGCATGGCCTGAAGAGGCAGCACCGTGTGCTCTGAGGGCTACAAGTGCATCTGGGATGGGGAATTGGGGAGGGCCAGCAAGCAATACCATTCCAGAGCCTTCTTGTCTTCTCCCCTCCCCAGCTTTCCCACCTTCCTCCACTCCTAACCCCCAAGCAGCACAGATTTTGTGCAATGACAAGAAAAGGGAACATTCAGTGCCAGGCTTTTAATTACAATTGCTTCAGGCTACTGGCCTCTGTGCTAAATGGCCATGGAGAGTGTTTTATCACACCACAAAGCCAACAAGGTCCAGTCTGTGCTGTGTGCACTCGGCACCTGGCGAGGGTGGGGCTGTGCTTGCAGCCCTCTGGAGAAGGGCTGGGTCCAGATTAGTTCACACGAGCAATCAGAACAGCTGGTCAAGTGCAGCCCTGGGCTTTAGGGAGCCACTGGACCAGATGGAAATGCCTGTTGGGATTTTTAGAGCAGATCCCAAGGAAGGGCTGTAATTGAGTAGGAGAGGGATCTCTGGGAGGAAGGCCAAGCTCTGGAAGGATGAAGGGGATGGATGATACCATGGAGGTATGGCCAAGTGAGAGAAGTATAGTAATCGTGTGCACAACACAGCAGTTTACAAAGAGCTTCCCGCTTTCCTGAGCTTGCTTAATCCTCACATCAACCATCCTTGGGGACACACAAGCTCAGAGAGGGTAAGTGACTTCCCCAAAGTCACACAGGCAGGAAACCAGGACTGGAGACACCACCTCTCACTGCATCCAGCAGTCTTCTTGAAGAGTATGGGCAGATTCCCTAGGGACCAGTGAGAGGCCCCAGGCAGGGAACAAGCTGCACCCTTGAGCTGGAGCCTCCAAGGCAGACCTCACTCAGGGCAGCACTGTGGTGACGCTGGTGAGCACCACATGCTCAGAGACTTTGGAGACAGAGCACCGGCTCTGCAAGGACAAGGACTTGTGGCAGGCAGAGGAGCGGGGACTAGGGGCCTTCAGAGAGCCGCAGAGACCCAGGCCGGGCAGGCAGCAGGAGAAGCCAGCCTTAAACTGCTCCCGGAATTTGCCTTGGTTGAGAGACAAAAGACAGCTATAAGGAGACAAATGTAGCAGGAAAAGGGCCTTGAGCCCAGGGACACCCACACAGCTCCAGCCAAGCTGCCTGAGAGGGGGCAGGGAGGGAGGGGTAGAGCTGGAATGGAGAGCCCCGAGGCAGCTCTGCCAGGGAGAGAGGACAGAGCCCCCAGAGCAGGTTCCTAAGGAGAAATGCAATTGTCATCTGATTCCTTGACTGCGCACTGGCTCAGAGCCTGGCTGAAAACGTGGTGTCTGGCTCAGGGCCTCAGGTCTCCTCTGCCCTCCTTGGTTTATACGTGGAGAGGACTCAGGCCTTGCTAAGCTGTCGCTAGGCATTTCCCATCTCTGCTCTATGATGGTGAAAATGACAGCAGCCACTGCCTTGCATGTGGTGGTCACACTGTGCCAGGCACTGTGCCGGGCGCCTCAGCCTCTGTCTCCTAAAGCATCCCAGCATCGCGACAGGTTTGAGTATGCTGTTCTCACTTCACAGAAGAGACACACAGAGTAACAGTAGCTTGCCCAAGCCACCTAGCCAGAAACTAAACCTGATGCTAATTCCAAAGTCCTTCTTCTAAAGGACAGGACCACGTGGGGAAGGAGGGACTACTGCACCACCTTGTTCAGCCCTGTATACCAGGGAATCAGATTTTGTCTAGAACTGAAACTTCCTTGATTACATGTCATCAGCCAAGCACACAGTAGGTACTCCGCCAATGCAGGCCAAAGCCATGGGCATCAGGACGTCTGCTGCCCTCCCTCCCCTGCAGTGCTCATCTCTCTGCTCTCTCTTCCGAGCTGGCAATCAGCGGGCAAACTTTGCTGGGTAATTCTTGAATCTCAGTAATCCTTATACGGTTGAGCCCTGATCTTTTCTTTTTTTTTTTTAGAGACAGAGTCTCACTTTATCACCCTCGGTAGAGTCCCGTGGCATCACAGCTCACAGCAACCTCCAGCTCTTGGACTTAGGCGATTCTCTTGCTACAGGTGCCCGCCACAATGCCCAGCTATTTTTTGTTGTTGTTGCAGTTTGGCTGGGGCCAGGTTCGAAACCACCACCCTCAGTATATAGGGCTGGCGCCCTACCCACTGAGCCACAGGCGCCGCCCTGAGCCCTGATCTTTTCTTTAACCTTTTGACAATTTCTCAAAGATTATTTGTGACCAGGCATGAATAGCCATCTGGACCAGTTGTTTAGAAACCTAGTCCCAAAGTCAGAGCCTGGTGAGTCACACTTCTGCAGAGCTAAGCCAAGCTGGACGTGGGGGTGGCAGGGGGAATTACCACTCTGAGACTGGGAAGTAGAGGGAAGGGGTGGGAACTGTGGGACAGCAGAGAGAGGAGGCCCAGGGTGGGAGTGGGGGGCTAGGGGACCAGGACTTACAGAGGGGAGAGTGAGAAGACTGGTGCTGGAGACAGGTGGAAACAGGGATTGTCCCCAAGATCTGGCTTCTCTGCCTGAGTCTACCCAGCTGGGCAGGGAAGCCCTTTCCCGGGCATGGGCTGTCTCTTCCCGTGACCCTCCCTGACCCCAACACCTGGGTTGTGTAACCAGCCCCTCAGGCAGGGGCTCACAGGCCCTCTTCCCATAGGCCTGGCTCCCTCTAGGGAAGATGGACTCACTACTATGCCAACCAGAGCAGGGCTGCTCAGAGGTCCTGTGGTGCCTGCCCCAAGTGTGAGCCCCCATCCTCCCACTCACTCACAGTCTGTGGGATATGCAAAACTGGATCCTGGGTGCTGGCCACTGCTGGGAGTGTGGCCTGCCTCTCACTTGGACCAGGGATCCTCTGAGTGAGAGCTCCCAGGGCGGGGTCACAATGCCCAGGAGAGAGCAGGTACACCACACCTCCTCTCTTTTATTTGGGCCCTGGATTGGGGATGAGGAGACCCATCCCGGGGACTATTGGCTGCCTCCTCAGCCCACTCACCACTGAGGAAGTTGTAGATGATGGGGTTGGCGGCGCTGTTGGCATACACCAGCCAGTGGGAGAAGGTGAAGCAAGCATAGACGGCTTCCCGGTCGCTGGCTTGGCGGAACATCCCGAACACCCTGGGACCAGGGAGGACAGCAGTCAGAAAGGGGGTAGGGGTGTGTGTGTGTGTTGTGTACAGCTCAAGCTGTAAAGTGCACACTGCACACTTCCGCTCACTGTGTGGCCCTTCCTGGGCCTCTGGATCTGAGATCTCCACCACAGTTTTGTGGGCCTCGAGCACAGAGCATGTGACCACCGTGGGCCTGGGGACAGGCATCAGGGTATATGTGCTCAGTCATGGCTGTCTGAACCCCTGAGGCTCCCCATCCACTTCTCATCCATCCTCACAGCAGTGTGACAAGTCACAGACATTCTCCTTTTTTCAGTTAGGGAAACCAAGGCTCAGAGAGTCAAAGTGACATGCCCCAAATCACACAGCCAGGAACTAGCTGAGCACAAAGTCAGAGTCAGAGTGTCTCCTACCTAGTAGCCCATGTTCTTTTCCTGGCAGCCTGAGACACTCATTTGCTGTGTCCCTGTGTCTCTCCACCTAGAATCCCTCTAGACACCTGCATGGCTCTCTCGCCCACTTCCTTCAAGTCTCTGCTCAAATGTCATTTCCTCGGTGTGACCTTTTGTTAAAAAATTGGCTCATGCCTATAATCCCAGAACTCTGGGAGGCCGAGGCAGGTAGATTGTTTGAGCTCAGGCGTTGGAGACCAGCCAGAGCAAGGGCAAGACCTCGTCTATAGTAAAATATAGAAAAACTAAGGCAAGGGGATCTCTTGAGCCCAAGAGTTTTGAGGTTGCTATGAGCTATTAAGATGCCACAGCACTCTACCCAGGCCAACAGAGACTCTGTCTCAAAAAAAGAAAAAATATCTAAAACAAAACCAACCCCCCCACCTGCCCTTATCTTTGTCACTCTCCATCCTCTTTCTCTGTTTTCTTTAGACAGAATCTCACTATGTCGCCCTCAGTAGAGTGCTGTGGCATCACAGCTCACAGCAACCTCAAACTCTTGGGCTTAAGCAATTCTCTTGCCTCAGCCTTCTGAGTAGCTGGGACTACAGGTGCCTGCCACAATGCCTGGCTATTTTTTGTTGCAATTGTCATTGTTGTTTAGCTGGCCCAGGTGGGATTCGAACCCGCCAGCCTCGGTGTATGTGGCTGGCGCCATAACCACTGTACTATAGGTGCTGAGCTGCTGTTTTCTTTTTCTTCATAGCAATTATCACTGCCTGACACCATCACGTAACACTGATTTTTCTATTGACTTCCCTTCTCTCCCACTGGGCTGTAACCTCCATCTTGTACACTTGCTCACTGTATTTCCAGCCCCCTAAATCTGCTGCTTGAGTGAATGAACACGTGAATTTCCACAGAAGCCCCACGAGGCCTGGAATCTAGTTATTCTCCTTATAGGAATGAGGAGATTTGAAAGTCAGAGAAGAGAAACGACCTACTCTAAGGTCACATGTGGAGAAGTGGTAGAACCAGGTCTTTCCCCAAAGCAAGGAGAATCCCTTCCTCTGACCCCAAAACGTCTCCCCAGCCCCGGCCACTCCCCTGGTGCTCTCACCTCTTGAGAACATTGAGGACACTGATGGGCAGGTAGCAGAGGGCGAAGACCAGCAGCACCACCATCAGCATCTTGGCCGTCTTCCTCCGAGCTCGCATCTGCTTCACTTCGGCCAGGAAGGCCCGGGCCCGGGGCTGGGGCTCTGTGCTCAGGCCCTGCCCCTGGTCCTCCAGCTCTGAGGGCCGCTTCCAGTTCCGTACCAGGGCTGAGGTGGTGCCGGGGATCTGTTCAGCACACACAGACAGCAACAGGGGACTCTTAACTAGGCCCCAGGCTACAACCTGGAGTCAGAACATCCTTGAAGCTGCTCATCCATCCCCTTTAAATCTCCAACTCCATCTTTGGGGGTAGGTGCGGGGATTAGGGTGATTTGGGCCTCCCCTGCTCATATCAGACTGAGGGGAGGCCTGTACAAGGAGGGTTAGGCAGGTGGGCAGCATGGAATGGCCTGGGCCTGAGGGCACAGGTTCCTGTCTGAGTCAGTGCCCATAAGCCTGGGGTGGTTCTGGGCTCCTGGAGAGGCCGCAGACATCCTCAAACCCCCTCTCCCACCTGGACACCCAAATCACCCCACCACAGTGGGAATGGAGCTAGAGTTCAGGAGACTTGGGGTCCAGGGACAGCTCAGACATTCAGGACCCAACTCCCTTTCAGTTCTAAGCCTTGGTTTCCTGTCTGGATAGTGCCTGTGCCCTGATTGTTGGGGGTCTGTGAGGAACATTTGGCAAGTATTGGTGGACTGCAAGGCCAGCCAGCCAGGAAGGGCCCCACGGGACTGGGCGTTCCTCCAAGGCAGGGCCTGGATCCAAGCCGGTAATCACCTCACCCACCGCCCTGCAAGGCCTGGGTGCAAGTCAGTACTGTCTGTGGAACGTAGGTGATGAGGAATGCAGAATGCGAATGTTCCTTCCAAACCCGGCCATGTTCTGGCCTGCATCCTCTCACTGCCCAGGCACTGGCCCAGGACTCGCTTCCAGCAGTGCCAAGCACCTCTGAGCACTCAGCCCCCACAAAACCCCACAAAACCCACTGTGGGTCAGTCTGCCATGGAGGGAAGAAGGAGACAGGCTCAGAACCAGAAGGGCTGTGCAACTCACTGGCTTTGGCAAGTTTGTCACCCTCATGGATCATTTGTGAACTCAATAATATTGCTTCTTTTGTTAGATGGTTGTTAAGATACCAGGTGTAAAGTGCTTACTTTGACAAGTAACATGGAGGTGTTATCATTACTGGGATGATACCACACTGAGCATTGAAATCCTACAGATCTGGGGTTTAGTCCCTAATCTTCTACCCATGAACTGAGTGATTTAGGAGAAGGTTTCTGGGTCTTGGTTTTCTTATATTTAAGTGGGAGATAATAGTTGGTGGTTAAGAGGATGAAAGACTGGCTGGGTGCAAATGGTACAATAAATGGCAGCTGCTAATAGTTCAAGGATGACTTACTCTTCCAATCCAGAGAAGCCACTAGCACTTTTATGGGCTTTGTGGCCAGATGGCATGTTCTGAAGGCTGAGGACTGTCCACTCAATTAGACCAGAGGCCCCATGCCCTCCTAGCCCAGACAGTGACACCAGAGTGGGCCTCACCTGGCGACCCCAGAGCTTACGGAAGATCTGGAAATACGCCACTGCCATGAGGCCAAGTGGGGCAAGGTACGTGACAATGAAGAAGCAGCTGTGGTAGATCTTGGGGTAGAGGTCATCTGTGGGCCCAAAAGAAGCAAGTGTCAGGCCCATTCTGCAAGCTCCAGCCCACCCTGGTTAGTCATGCCATCCTGTCCCAAGTAGGGCCAAAGCAAGCCTGGGACACCTGGACCCTACACAAGCATTCAGGTAGACTGAGATCCTAGAGTTGCCCAACTTGGGGGTGTCCATCCTGGAAGGACCCCTAGTAGCTGCCTTAGAAGAGGCACCCATCTATCCCTGGTGGATGCCCAGTGTCTTCCTGGGAGAGACCTACCCCTGGGGATTTCTACCTTGGAAGTGGCCCTGATGGACACCTGCGCTAGCTATGTGTTCCAGAGGTGTTCACCTTAGGGATGCCTGCCTAAGGCTCAGCCATTACCTGCCCAGCGCTCATCACAGACAGAGAAGAGCCGTGTGCGGTTGGCTAGCTCTGGCAGCACACTGCTACACTCCATGACAGCAGCCTGGGGCACCATGACAGCCAGTGACACAGCCCAGATGCCCAGGATGGAGCCACGGGCACGCCGGGCCGTGCTCTTGAACAACAGTGGGTGGCAGATGGCATACCAGCGGTCCAGGGCGATGAAGCTGAGAGTCAGCACTGCCACTGACACAGACACAGCCTGCCCCGTAGGAACACAACATTAGTCCTTTTGGGGACCACTTAGAAACATGGGGGTAGGTGAGTGACAGGGCTTACAGCCCAGAGATACCAGGCAGCCAGGTGCGGTACAAATCCTGACTCTACCACTCGCTAGCAGTGTGAGTATGGGCAAATCACTCACCCTCTCTGAGCCTCATCTGCAGAACAGGAATATACCATCTACCTGACAGGATTCTTAGGAGAATAAGTGAAATCGTGTATGGAAATTGTCCAGCTCCAGACCTGGCACGCGGTAGGTACCCCCTCCTATGAATCATAACATACACTTATGGAACTTACCATGTGCCAGGCACCATTCTCATTATCCTTACAACAACCCTACAAGGTGGAGGATACTACCGCCATGCCAGTGAGACATGGATCTCACCTGTCACCCCATGCTCAAGGTCACCAGAGTTAATCAGGTGAGTGGAAAACCTCAAAGTAGTGGGAAATCCAAGAGTCATTCCTCTGCCCTGGGCTGCCATCCCTTCCCCAGGGTGTTAGGAAAAAGAGTCCTTCCTCTGGGAGACAAGGATGATTCTGAGGCAGAAGTGTGGGTGGGACTTTTCCTTGCTCTCCAGGATGCAAGGGAAGGGTCGAAGGATACAATTGAGAGGCTATACTGGCCTCTGGTCAGCTCTCCTGCCAGCCTACTAATCCCATCTGGACATCTTCGTTCCTACCACTGGGAGAGGGAGGCCCCTGACGATGGGTGGAGGGAGGGGAGGAGGCTGTTTCCATCAGGCCCCTCATATCTGACCCCCTTGGGATCAGGGAGCAGACCCAGCACGTTGTGTACTCGTCACTGTGGACTCGTGTCCCTCTCCTCTATGGTGTACCCAGGTACCTGGAGGTGACTGTGTCCACATGTGTCTGTGGATATATGACTGTGAGCACGACTAGGAGGGGCCTCTGTTGAATATCTGGGTCTGTGTTTGTGTCCTGAATGTTTGACCTAGTAACCTACCCTTACTAGCAGTACAGAATGACACTGAGGAGGTCCCAACCCACAGTGACTTGTCTGGAAGGCAAGTCTGGGGGTCACTGAGACCTATGTAAGACCACAGGGTTTGTACAGGTGTGGTGAAGGGTGGTATTGCAGAGCTCACCTGTAGATAGGGGATGACCTTGCAGAGGGCATGGCCAAAGAGCCAGGACTCGGTGATGTCCACTAGCAGGCTGGCTGGCAGGCAGATGGCAGTCACCAGCACATCAGCCAGAGACAGGTTGACAATGAAGTAGTTGGTGACAGTCCTCATGTGGTGGTTCCGCCACACGGCCAGGCAGACTGCAGGTGAGGCGAGGTGAAGCGGGCCCACCCTAGCCCCGCCCCATCCGCGAGCCCCTCCCCCCACACTCTCTCGAGTGGGAGGTAAGAGCTGGTGGGGGTCGGCACAGGTGAGGCCCAGGGGAAGCCCGCAGCACCACAGGGCAAGACCCAGACCTACCCAGCGTGTTGCCCACCAGGGCCACGAGGAACACAGCCACGTAGGCTGCGATGAGGACCCACTCGTAGGGCTTTGGGTACAGATAATCACGCCACAGATAGCGGAGAAACTCGTCTTCGTAGTCTGGAGGCACCGGGGACGGTTCCCCGCTGCCAGTGGGGACCCTCACCTGGGCCCCTGAGGTGACTGAGGGCTCCATGAGCTCAGGAGCTGCAGCAGCTGAAGGGCATCCTGGGATCTGCGGTGGGGGTGCGGGGTAGCCCGGCCCAGCCCTGACACAGCTACCAAACTTCCTGTAGGGAGGGAGGGAGGGAAGAATAGGGAAAGGAAGGAAAGAAGCACACATTAGGGAGTGTGCGAGGCGTTCGCCTATAAGTTCCCTCGTAATTCTCCCTTGGGAGCAAGACCTGAGTTGCATATCGTTCCTCACAAGTCGCGCTTGGGTAACGTACCTCGCCTCTTGCAGCCTTGGTTCTCCCATCTGTCCACCAGAGCGGTAACCGTACCTACCTCACAAGGCCGTGGTGTTGAGTAACGCGCTCTAATGGGTTCCAAGTGCTTCCCCGGGACCCTGGCGCGGGAAGGCGGCTCTGCGGACGCTGTTGGTTACCATGATTAGGGAGCCCTGCTTTGCAGATGAAGAGATGGAAGCTCAGAGAGGTTGAGACCCTTGCTCAGGGTCACAGAGCCGCTCAGCCAGATCTGTCTGAACCCACCCAACAGCATGGATATTCACATAGTTCCGATTGCAAATGTTCTCTCTTGAGTTAGTTCATAGGCCTTAATCTTTGGTTGGAAAAAGCGTTCAAGGAGGTGTTAAGGGACCCAGGCCCTTCCCACCAGACCCGCCAGACCATACCCGGTGGATGAGCGCGCGCGCGCACACACACACACACACACCTGGGGGTTGGGGGGCGTATGGGAAAGAACTGACCACCTCCTTAAGAAGGAGACAGAGCTCAGGGGCAGCCAGGCCCGGCTGGAGACCCCCGGGCCGCGATGCTTCCGGGTGACCGCCAGGAGTCGCTGGGCCGTTGTGCAGGCCGCACTCCATTCATAAATCCAGCCTCGCTCCCCACCCTTCCCGCCGCCCTCCCGCAGACCCCTCCTTCCCTCGGTTCCGCTGCGACGACCCCAGACGTGTGCCCAAAGGGTCCCGGTCCCCGGAGACCCCTGGGGGAGGGACAAGGGACTCCTTACCCCACCGAGCGGGACCTCCCTGCACCTGGGGGGCAGCGGGGAGCCCCGGGGGCGGGGAGACCAGGACACCAGGGGTTCCTCAGGAGCCTGCTCGGAGGAGGGCAAAGCCGGCTGGGAATCCAGTCTCACAGCACCCATGTCACACACACACACCCCCGAGACTCATGGCTCCCCATCCCTCGCCGCAGGTCCTTTGAAACCTCCATCCCGAGCCTGGGGGTCCCCCATGCCCAGCACCTGTTGGCTCCGGGACTCAGGCGTTCTCCGCTGCTTGCCCCCAGACCTTGCACCCGGGACTTCGCCTTCCTGCAGGGGGACCCGAGCTGGGGCAGGGGGCTGGAGCAGCCCCCTCCCAAGGCTGCGCTGCCTCAGCTCGCGACAGAGGGTTGTGCAGTGAGCGGGCTCCGCCGGGCTGCCCGCTGCGGGAGGGGCCGCGCGGGAGGGAGCCCCCGGGCAGGTCTCTGCACCGTGTCTCCCAGGCCGGCGACCCAGAGGACGGAGGGAGACCCCAGTTCCTTCTCGCCACCCATTGCACGCTTTCCTCCCACCTCCATTCATGGTCCCCCCACTCATTCATACCGTCCGCATTCATTCAACATCTATGCCCCAGGCCACTCTGCGCTCACGGCGCGCCTGGTGTGTGCCAGCGGCCCCAAGCAGCTTCACAGGGACACAGTACAGAGATGGAGGCCGCCCCACCCCTTCCCGCTGCCTCACCTAGCTGACGAGGATGCGATGGCACAGGTGGGTCCCAGCGGTGAGAGGGAGGATGCCTGCACCGCCTCCAGCCAGCTCCGGACGCTGCTAGAACAGCCAGCTCCCAGAGATTCCACAAAGCCCTGCTTGCCCAGCTCCCAGCCCCAGAGCATAGCTGCCTCGAATCCTTTTTGTTTATACTACTTTCCCCTTCCCAAGACAGGGAGGCGAGGTGGGGGGGGGGCTCATTAATTCAACAAATACTACTTACTAAACTGTGTGCCAGGCAATGAGCTATAATACAGCGGCCATTTGAACAGTACACACGATAGCACACGACGCATGGTCTCATTTAATCTTCACTTCACCCTGGTGAAGTTAATAGTTAATAGTCCCCACTTTACAGATGAGGACACTGGACTCACGTTGGGCAGTGACTTGCCCAGGGTCACACAGCAGAGGCAGAGCTGGGATTCAAGCCCAGACTCCTCAGATCTATCAGCCTCCCTCACCAGACAGGGGCTTCCTGCACTCCTGTGCTGGAGGGAGACAGGTGCGCAGCCTCACTGCTAACCTATAGTGTGAGCAGAGCTCGAGGTGGACCGGCTGGTGAGTGCAGGTCACAGAAGAGCAGATCCACTCAGCCAAGGCATCAAGACAGGCTTCCTCAAGCAGGAGCATCTCCATGGAGACCTGAGGAGCAGGCAGGTGGCCCTGCCGGGGGAGTGGTATTCAAGGTGGAGGAAACACCGAGTGTGAGAGTTTGGAGGGAGGGCCTCTGGGAATCACAGCTGGGGAAGGGTAGACTCCTGGGCACTGACCCACTTTGGCCATTGCCTGCCTCAGGACAGGACCCCACCCTCCTATCCCATCCTCTGAGACTCACTCCTTCCCTCCTGGGAGGTGATTCCTGAGATGCAACCATCATCTTCTCTGTCACAGACAAAGCCCTTTTCAAAGGTTCTGGAGATGTGCATTTAGGCACAGAATATATGGGAGAGACCAGTGACCTTCACCTCTGCAGAACAGGAAGGAGGACTGAAGCCCAACCTAAGGCAGAGCTTTGTCCTTGGAGCAGATATGGCATCCGGGTGGTGGGTGATAGGTCATGGCATCTATGATTCCAGAAATCTGTTCTGCTTGCCCTAGGTGCTGGCCAAGATAGGGCAATGGGTGAGGAGACTTGGAAGAGAGGCTAGGATGGTGTGCATGTGTGAGTGTGTATATGTCAGCGTGCACGTGCATATGTGTGTGTTTGAGTGTTCTAGTCCCGTGAGGGCTGTGAGTGTGTGTCTCGGGAATCCAATGTGTGGAATGTGCTTGTGTCTCTGCAAATATAGGTAGGGCACAGGCTGAGCATTGATGACTGGGAGTGTGATGTGTCTGTCTGGGTCTTAATTTGTCCCTGTGTCTGCTGTTGGTGTCTATGAGGAATGTGTGTGTGACGCGGGTGGAGAGTGGAGCTGTAGTGACTAGCGTTGGCCTCCCAGTGCGTTTCCTTGTGAGTGTGGGCATGCCTTTGTGTCCGTGGCTCTGCAAGTGTACATACATAGGACTCGGTACATCTGTTCCCATGGCGATGACTCATCAGATCCCCCCACATCAATCGCTCCCCCAATCTGGAACTGTGACTGTTTGTTATGGCAGGGCTGGGAGGGGGCTGCTGCAAGTGGGGGGACAGGAAACAAATCATGCAGGGGACACTCAGCTGACAGCTATGGCAAATAAGGTGTAGTCAGTGATGCAGAAGGTACAGATCCTCGTGTGCCTGTGTGGGCAGTGGGCGCCAGCTGAGCCCAGTGCGGTGCAGGCTTAGAACCCAGACCAGAGCTCAGAGCTCCATAATCCAGGGCCTCCCAGATGCCCTGGGTTGGAGAGATCAAGGGGCTCCCCAGTCCCCCCAATCATTCTCCATGGCAGGGCATGTGACTATTTGGGGAGGGAACCACAGCTGAGAATCCTCCCACTGGTGACATCCAGTTTCACAAAGCCAGGCTTACCTTCCCTTAAAAAGGGATCTCAGTTGCCAATCCCCCCAAAGCTCCCCAGGACAAGAGATCATGAGTGGCCCACTTAGCCTGATGGTAAGACAGGTTAGCTATTTGGCCTACAGGGGCATGTGGGAGAGTGGGTGTGTGCTGAGAGAAAATCCTTGGGCTCCAGGAAAGGCCAGTGCTGCTCTACAAGACCCAGAGGAGCTGTGGGGTTTTGATCCCTGGGCACAACAGCACTGGCCTCTGGGCACCCCTGGCCAAATGACCCCGAGGAGGACCCAGGGACCTCAGGCCCTTCCTCTCCAGGCAGGACTGTCAGCCTTGGTGCCTCCTCTGCCCAGGGAGCCCTTGGCCTTGCCCAAGCTGTCTGTCAACCAAGGCCCACACGACCTCTTTCCCGGAACGAGCCAGCCTCAGCCTTGTTGATCTAATCCTGAGGCTCCAAGCCACAGGTCCCTGTCACATCCATCTTCAAGTGTCAGCTGGGCACTGGCCCCAGGTGCTACCTCCTCCTCCCTCCCTATTGTGATGTGATTTACAGTAACCCC
Organism: Arctocebus calabarensis; assembly: GCA_963573935.1. NCBI lineage: Eukaryota > Metazoa > Chordata > Mammalia > Primates > Lorisidae > Arctocebus > Arctocebus calabarensis. The sequence goes on along the minus strand of CAUYON010195205.1, from coordinate 816 downwards.
TGTCTGGCTGGGACTAGCGTAACCGAAATGCAATTGGATTTTCTACTTGCTAATGCAGCTTCAGACCTGGGAATGTGGATGGGAAAACTCCAGGCAGCACAGAGGCACTTTGTAGGAGATCAGAGGTCATACAAGAAGCAGAAGTGGGGGCTGGGGTGAGGGGAGGGCCAGCAGACTGTGGGTCCAAATAGGGGAGTTCTGCAGGCTGAGTCTAAGGAGCAGCCACGGTGCTCTGTGGCTTTTTGGTCTTTGGACCAAATAGCACTTGCCTCTGGGGGCTCATGCCTAGGAGAAGGACCCAGAGACCTCACAGCCCTCATGTCAGGCTGGGTCCTCAGCCTGTGTGCCTCTTCTCCTCAGGGAGGCCCCCCTCCTTCAGAGTCTGAGTGGCTTTAAGGGGACCAGCATCTGGGGAGAGCAAGACCCCAGGGCCCAGAGTTAGGCATCCTTGGCTCTCTGACTTCAAAGGCTACAGAGCACTTAGTGGCGGGAATAAGGGAGAAGGGGCTGGAGCCACCAGCCTCCCATCTGTCCGCTTCCTTACACACACACTCACAAACACGAAGACCAGACAGGCTGCCGAAGCCCTCAGGTAACAAATGGATGTTTGGGCTCGGCGCCTGTGGCTCAGCAGGCTAAGGCGCCAGCCATGTAAACCTGAGCTGGCGGGTTCGAATCCAGCCTGGGCCTGCCAACCAACAATGACGGCTGCAACCCAAACAAAAATAGCCGGGCGTTGTGGCGGGTGCCTGTAGTCCCATCTACTTGGGAGGCGGAGGCAGGAGACTCGCTTGAGCCCAGGAATTGGAGGTTGCT
>CAUYON010195201.1:0-12240 GCA_963573935.1 Arctocebus calabarensis | reverse complement strand
GGCCTACAGACACATGAAAAAATGCTCATCATCCTTAATCATCAGAGAAATGCAAATCAAAACTACTTTGAGATATCACCTAACTCCAGTAAGATTAGCCCACATGACAAAATCCCAAAACCAGAGATGTTGGCGTGGATGTGGAGAAAAGGGAATACTTCTACACTGCTGGTGGGAATGCAAACTAATACAATCCTTTTGGAAAGATGTTTGAAGAATACTTAGAGAAAACAAAAAATAGATCTGCCATTCAATACTACAATTCCTCTACTAGGTATATATCCAGAAGACCAAAAATCTCATTATAACAAAGATATTTGTACCAGAATGTTCATTGCAGCCCAATTCATAATTGCTAAGTCATGGAGGAAGCCCAAGTACCCATCCACCCATGAATGGATTAATAAATTGTGGTACATGTATGTCCTGGAATACTATGCAGACTTAAAGAAAGATGGAGACTTTACCTCTTTCCTGTTTACATGGATGGAGCTGGAACATATTCTTCTTAGCAAAGTATCTCAAGAATGGAAGAAAAACTACCCAGTGCACTCAGCCCTACTGTGAAGCTAATTTGTAGCTTTCATATGAAGGCTATAACCCAATTATAGCATAAGAATATGGAGAAAGTGGTAAGGGAGGGGAGGGGAGGGGAGAGGAGGGTTGGAGGGAGAGTGGGGGTGGGGTCACCCTCCACCCTATGGTGCATCTTAGATGAGTTCAGGCAAAACTTACTAAATGCAGAATACAAGTGTCTTCATACAATAACTAAGAAAATGATATGATGGCTATGTCAAACAGTTTGATGAAAATGTTTCAGATTGTATATGAAACCAGCACATTGTACCCCTTGATTGCACTAATGTAATCAGCTATGATTCAACAATAAAAAAAAAAAGTGAATCTGACTATGCGTGGATGGTGACACTCTAGTTGAGATGTCTGTCTGCACCACCGGAGGTCAAAATGGTGGAAGGAAGGCATAGTTACATCATCAGGCTACTGATCTGTTTCCAAATCTTAAATGTAGCTAATTCACATAGAGTCTAAACTATATCCATAGGTGAATTGTATTATGTAAGACCAATTATAAACTAATAAATTTGGAGAATTCTATGCTACTTTCTCTGAAAGTTTAGAAATTATTAGAAACATATGAATAATACTAATACAAAAGTCTTGACATAGATAGAAGCCCAATATTTCTATTGTCTGCCAGTCCCTGACCTTTTTTTTTGCAACCCGTAAAATAAAGTATTTAAGACAAAAATTATTAACACTAGTTTTCAAATTTGGAGAAAACCAAATCTCAAAAGATAAAATGACCTGTTCGTGTCTTAGTTTTTAGCAGGTTGAGTCCGTGTGTGTGGTCTGCTTAAAAACAATAACAATGATAACAATAACCAAAAAGCACTCTTTACCCTGTATCATTTGCTTATTAATAAAATTATATATTTTTTAAATGGCCTATCCATACAGACAAGTCTTTAATATGGTGCCTGCACATGGTTGTTCTTTTTATCCTTAATTTCTAAGGGCTATATATAAGTATGAGTGAAAATAGAATTCCTAGCTTCAGGTTAGAGGAATAAAAACCTAGGCTTGGTGTGGTGCCTCATGCCTGTAATCCTAGCACTTTGGGAGGCCTAGGCAGATGGATGGCTTGAGCTCAGGAGTTCGAGAAGAGCCTGAGTAAGAGTGAGACCTCATCTCTACTAAAAATGAAAAACTGAGGCAAGAGGATCACTTGAGCCCAAGAGTTTGAGGATATTGTGAGCTAGGATGCCACTGCACTCTACCCAGGGTGAAAAAGTGAGACTGTCTCAAAAACAAAAACAAAACAAAACAAAAAAAACCCAAGGGACGGTAGGCTCAGTATTAGAAAATTACCTGGAAAGGTTGAGGGTAAAGGACTAAATATGGTTGTTTATGAGCCCCTCACATCCTGTAGTAAGTAGAGAAATTCTGCTAATGGTGCAACTAGCAATGCTTCTTCCTTAAGTGTAACTATTCACAGTTTGTACAACAAAATAGTTCTGTGCTCAAATAAATCAAACAATACAAAATCACATAGATTAATCATGTATGCAAGTGGAATTATTTCAGGATTTCTATGGAAGTTTAATATATATTTGTAATCTCCAAAAGTAGGAAGTAGAAAGGCGAACATTACCTCAATTAATTTGAACAAAGAAAATATTTTTCATAGAGCATGTTATGGGACAAGAGTTCCAAAGAATAGATTTTGAGAAAACCATTACATTCATTTTTTGCTTTAGGTTAACACAGAGAAATATAGTCACTTTCCTTGAAGACAACTCATGTCCATATTTAGAGGTAGGACAGGATTTTGTAAAAGATCAAAAAGTCAGTCTAACTACCTATGTACACGTAGGGTGATGACCCATTCACTGGTGATTTTTGTTTAAGGCAGAAAACTTAGGCAAAGGGGTTTCAGATTTTGAGCAGAAGCATAGGTTTTGGTTGGCTGAATGATTGAACTACTACCTACTACAATAAGCATCTTTATACTTAGATTTCTCCTTTCTCAGATGTCTAGACTTTAGGGTAAAGACTGGTTCCAGAATCTTTAAGTTCCCTACAAGTGAGGATTGGACAGGTCCAGAATTCAGAGATTAAGGAGCAGCAGCCAAGCTGGAAAAGAGAGAACAGTATTCCAATTAACCTACCCTTTTATATATGGAAGAACTTATGACAAAAAGCATTGAACACAGTAGGTATACAAAAGGCTGAGATCAATTAGAATACCAGTTTCTCCACTGTCAGGATTATATTATGCTAATTAATTTTTATTCTAGAAATATCCTTTGTCACTTAATTATTATCCTTGAAGTATTTTAATCCGAAATGGGAAGAACTGTTTCACAAGATTTTAGAAAATAATCTTAAAGAAGAATCAAGCAGAAATTGAAATGTGCATCAGCATAACAAATAAGTGGAAGACAATATACACAGGGCAGCCTGGTATAGAAAAAAGTACACTGAGAGCAGGATCAAGGTTCAAGAGCAACAGAGATCACTAAGTGTGGGACTTTGGACATGGTTTTTCCCCTTGTGGACTAAGTCATATTAAAGGACCCCTTTATTTCTAATGTTTAGCATTCGACATAATTTGAGTTCAGCACCATACTTGAATCTCTTAACAAAAACAACGATGTTAGAGAAAAACAAGATTGTCTCTTATTAAAAAGACCCTGATAGCCTTGGTATGAAAGATGTTAGAATACTGTTTCGTATGTGTAAAACAAAATATATATTATGATATAGTGGAAATATAGGATTTAGACTTTGCCAAACATAGGTTTGTATATTGGCTAATACTGAATTAATGGTTAATAACATCTTATTAATCATGCAATGTCGAGCAAGGTATTCATAATGCCATGGGAATGAATGATTTAATACATTGTGCTGTCCATGGATACTCAATCTCAGAGTGTAGTTAAAACAGTCATTTATTCTCTAATTCAGCAACATGTTTTTCTCCTAGTACCATGAAACTTATTTTCTTAAATAGAAATAATTTTCTGAAAATTTGAGAGGATTAAGAAAGAGTGATTGGAATAAGGGTATTAAAAATAATCGACAGGTGAGCAATATCCAGCCACTTATCCAATTATGTGCTTGGATGCCAAATTATGATGTTTTAAATCTCTTCCCTCCCACCCATGGTGTTCCATGGTTAGAAGATTGTGCCATGATCTAATTTGACTTCTAATAAAATATTTTCTCTTCTGAGCAAATTATTTGTCATTGTAATAAATAATTATTTTCTTCATCTGGAAAGATTTTATATCTACATAGTCAGAACAGAGTAGGAAAATTATCCTCATTTCCTATCACTCTAACTAAGCTTTTAAAAGTCATCAGAATTTTTACCTTAAGTATATAAGAAATCTCTCTTCCTGAGATAAACAATAATAGCCTAAAGAAGGAATAAATAATATCATAGATAAGAAGAAAAGAAATGAAATAACTATTTATTGAAGCAATTTTTATACCATGTCCATCAAAAATTCTCACTGCTAATAAATCAAATTTCATTTCCTATTTTAAACAAATATATGTTACTTTATAGTTGAATTCAATGACTTTTCTGTGTGGGGTAGATGGATTTAGAGAGATGAAAATGGGACCCAGAGTTCAGAAACAATTATAGTATTTTTCACATAGATCTTAAGGAATCATTTAAAAAATAATGCCTAAGTAATAGATGAATTATTATCTATGGTAGTCCATATTTAGCTTACTAATTTTATTATAAAACAATTACTTTGGGTGACTTTTCCTCTTTCATTTTTACATGGATGGAGCTGGAACATGTTCTCCTTAGCATGGAAGAAAAACTTAGAATAAATTTTAATGAGTCATTTGGAATAGTTGTGCTGGAATAGAATTTCTCAGAATAAGAAATTCTGAACTAATTTTTCTACTTTTCAAACTATTATTGGTACTATGTTGCTGCAAATAAATTAAATTTTCTGTTAGTTTGACTCAATTCTATTTGACAAATTAATGACTTAAAAACAATTCCTTTGTTTCACAAACCTATTTCTTCTTAGCAGTTTTCAAATCCTCGAGATTATGTTGGAGACATTATGCTTATTATCCTAGGACTGGGTTCTGGAGCCAGATAAACTTTACAATTGGCATAATTTTTAGCATGATTAAAATACTGAAAAAATTTCATTGCTGAGGAATTCTGGGGATCCACAAAAATTTAATATTAAAAAGCTATTTATCCTTTGATTTGAGGGGTTTCAAGCATATTTATAATATGAGAATTAATTTTTACTTACAATAAATATAATTCAATATAATGTTAGAAAAAAGACTGTAAAAGGAAATAAAAATAACATGGGTTACAAAGAAAAACATTCAATTAGTGATATAAAAAAGCTAACTATTTTTTAAATGGACACTTTGGATTTTATTAAGCTTATTTTAAATCAAGATCCAAAGATGACGCCGTCTCTGTGGAGATGCTATCATATAACCTACTTTACTGCCAATTTAACAGGAAGTGACATACTTTGTGCAGTGGTAAACTTGATAAATTATGAAATAAAGGAATGAGCATGCAGTTATGACAAACTCTAGAAATCATGTAAGAGTAACTAACATCTGATGATTTCGTAATTCCTATACCTTAGGGGCACCTCAGAGAGTATTGTTTAAAACTCTCACAATCTAAACTGATAACACGAAAGTTAACATTTGAAACTCAGTATAAAAATCTGAGTTTCTTACTGTCAGTAATTAGTTATTTAGAAAACCTTTAATGTTTAGATTTGTGGACTACAAAAATTCTAGGAATTGCAAAAGGGAATTTCATAAGTAACTTTAATAACTAGCATGACATATCTGAGAATAAGAATATTACTTCCAATATTCTTGGAAGAATATTACTTCCAAACCTTTTTAGTCTAAATGAAAAATGGGAAGATAGATATTTGTGGAGTCAGCCTTACAAGTAAGATTTTATAATCTAATGTTGTTTTAGCCAAATGAAACTAAATCATACTGTTTTTAAATATGTGGTTACTCTGATGAATTCTTCAAAAGAAGGTATCCAAATAATATACATATTTAGTATTTTTTCTATTGCTTATCTCTCCCTGAAGTAATCTCTTGCATTGTATGAATTTCTTACTGATAGGTTATATTTACGTGACTTTGGCACCTACATAAATATCACCACATTTCCTTTAAAGAGAAAAATGACTTAAATCTTTTAATAAGTTGAAAGATTGCTTTACTCTTTTGATGATCTCAGTTTAATGGGCATTGTTAAATACTCATATAGCCACATTAATCATAAAAGTGGGCAAAGCCACAGCTGGATTGGGTAAGAACCTACAAAATCCATGGAAAATATTCTGATTTTGTTTTCTGAGAAATTAATAAAAAGTCCCCCACACTGTTAGTACATTACCTCATTTATAGCATACAAATCTATGATGAGGAAAAAGTAAAACATCCCTACTGAATCCTAATTATGCCAACTAAATTAGCTGCATTTCTTTAAAGTCTTTAATCACTAAAAATCCACCATCCATTTGCAATTATTCGTCACCTACTATGAGTCAGAAATGGCAGCACCTGCATATACAGAAATGAACAAGACTAGGTCTTTGCTGTCAGATGCTGTCACTCTTTGATCATATGAGGAATCTTTTATTCCAGAATATTTATATTTTAATAATGATAGCAGCAATAATAATAGCAGCAATACAGAGCAGAAGTAATTTCTTTTCCATTTCATACCTCTTTCCTATAATGTAGATATTTTTGTAATGGGTACATGCAAGTGTGTGTGCAAAGGTGTGTGTGTGCTACCCAAAGAGCTGGACCTAACTTGGAATCCTTAAGATCTGGCTTCTAATACTCACTCTAGAACAAAATATAGGAGGATGCTGAGAATCTTGAGCATGTTCCTTGAGCTCCATCTTTCTGTTTTTCACTTAATGAGAATTTCTTTGATAATACTATAATCCCCAGAGGCCTTCCTCTTCTAGGTCAACTTGCCCACTATGATCTGTTGAGGCCTTAAGATCAGTGTCTAACAGATCTGTATTGCAAGCATTCAAAACAGCGAGAAGAGACCTTTGGACTCTCACTGGGGACTCTCGAAGGGACTAAGTTGGAAATCTACTCCAGGAAGAGCAGATGAGTTTCATCACTGTGCTTCTGTATACAATTAAAACAGATTGTATTTTTCTCCACACCCCGACACTGAAAACAGAAAATAAAATTACTCAACAATTCCAGTCACATCTTTTCTTTCAAGACATTCCGTGAAAGTCCCAGAGTAATTGTAAATGAAATTCATAAAGAGTGAAAAACACAGTTATTAGGCAGGTGTACATCAGCATGTGGGCAGGATTTAGCTGAGCCCTTTTTCCTATTGAAGAACTGATCAGACGACTTGACAGCTGGAGTTTACATGATTGTTGTACAATAAAACAGGACCACAGCTACCTTTTGCTGTGTTCCAAATGCCAAGTGCAATTTTGAATACTTCTTCTCCTTGATAAAAAATATGTTCTTGTTATGAAAAGAGAGGATAGATGCACCTTGGACGTGGCTGTGTGCCTGTGAAATCCAAGGTGCATGAAAAATTAAAGAGAAATTAAACCTTTACCGTGTAATTAAGAAAGAATGAAAAAACCTATTGAAGTTTAATGGCCGCGTTGTAAGAGAAGCCACACACAACGTAGTTGGCCCTCTGAGATCTGAGGTAAATGGATTACAGGATGTGGAGTTGAAGCTCAGCTGTGAGCACTGTGATATTTTGAGAAAAAAGGACCGAATACACATGGTTTTGTTGAAACTCTCTCAAAAATCCTAACAAATCCGACCGTTTCAGATGCCAAAGACAGCATCAGAAAGTGCAAAAAACAAAAGAGGGGCAGTATCCAAATAGTGTAATTAGCTCACAACCCTTGGTTAGATTTGATGTTATTCTTTTATGTTAAGCTACTCTTTTGTGGGTGAAGGAAAAGAGAAACCCAAATAAGTTTCCCCCATTTCACAGAGAAGATATGATTTGGGACTTCTGTGAAATTGTGAGGGGGATACATAGATACTTTTCCTTCAAAACCAAATAGTACTTAAAATTGAATTTGTGTTTTTGCTGGACTCTAAGTGCTCCCATATACAGTGGAATCACTTTATATATAGGGCATATCTAACTTAAGGATATAGCAACAAATAACCTAATGTTTTATCCTCTTTAATAACATGAATACTTTTCACATTATTCATTTGTAATTATTTCAATATTTTGGGTAGCACCTGCTATATAAGAATGTTGTTACCGTAATAAAAAACATATAAACATCTTTCTTAAAATTCTATTATGGGAGATAAAGATTTTTTTTCTTAAAAAAAACAGGGTGGAAAAGATAATAAATAATATTAAGGGGAAAAATAAAGTGAGTAAAAGGATATGAAATATTGAGTGGAAATTGAAATTTTAGATTTGGTGACTAATCACTGAGAAGATGACTTCTGAGTAAAAATTTAAAGACATTGGAGCTACTCAGCCACATAGATATTTGTGGGAAGGACATTCCAGGCAGTGGAATAGCATGTGCCAAGGGCCTGAGGTAGGAATATGCCTGAAGTGTTTGAGGAACAAGAAGAACATCTGTGTAGTCAAGGGTGAGCAGAGACAGTGGAAGACAATAAAGAACATCATCAGAAATGTAAACTAACCCAGGCATTAGAAGACTTTATGTTGTGTAGTAAAGATTACTTTGGTTGAGCTGCAGAGTCTACTTTATTTGTCAAGCATTGCAAACTTTTTCTGTATTGCCTGACTTGGAGTACTGACAGGACCAGCATCAGAGTTTGGAAGCTGCTGAAGACAGAGGTCAGCACACAGTGTGTTAGCGTTGCCATTCTGCAAGTAGACTGTAGGGGTTACAAGACAAGGTTTGAGAAATATTGGAACCTCTAGTAGCACTGATTGATAAAGGTATTTTCCTACGCAAAGCAAATACACAAAGATGAGGAGAGGTTGTTTGTTTCTTAAAGCATAGAATTACATAAAAAGAAACAGGAAAATGTGGTCCAATCAATGGAACAAAATAAAACTCTAGAAAATGACCCTAAAGAAACACAGATCTATGAGCTGCCTGACAAAATTTAAAACAGATGTCTCGTGACATTCAATTTAGCTAAAAAAAGAGCACAGATAATTAAATGAAATAGGAAAAATAATGCATGCACAAGATGAGAGTATTAACAAGGAAGATGGAAACTATAATAAAAGGAATCAAATAAAAATTCTGAAGTTGAAAAACAATAGCTAGCTAGAAAAATTTATTAGAGGGTTTCAACTGCAGACTTGACCAGACAGAAGAATCAGTAAAGTTGATGACAGGTCATATGAAATCACTGAAATAGAGAACCAAAATGAAGAAAAGAATGAAGAAAAACAAAGACTGCCAAAGAGACTGATGGAACAATATATACCTTATGGGAATTTCTAACAAGATATTAGAGTGAAAGGAACATACAGAACTTATTTAAGGAAATAATGACTCGACACCTCTAAAACTGAGGAAAGAAATAGACATACAGATTTAACAAGCTAAAAACAGCTCAACTAGGATAAACTCAAAAAGAATCATATCAATAAACAGTATAATTAAACTAAGGTCAAAGACAAAGAGACAGACAATCTTGAAAGCATCAAGGTAAAAGCAATTCATCATATACAAGTGAACTTCCATAAGATTACCAATGGATTTTTTTCAGCAGAAACTCTATGAGCCAGAAGGAGTATGTAACATATTCAAAAATATGGAAAGAAAAAAACATCAGCTTATACTGTATTTAGTCAAACTATCCTTCAGAAACAAAGGAGAAAGACTTCCCTTGATAATCAAAACTAAGGGAATTTAATACCACTGGGTCTGCTCTACATGAAATGCTAATAGGAGTCTCTGAAGTTGAAATGAAAGGATGGTAGAGAGCCACACAGTGTCATAGTGAAATGTAAAGTTCTCCAGTAAAGCACATCTCAAAAACTAAGCATATTTCCATTGTTCAATATCCACAAGTAACTGGTGGCTACTGTATTGTGTGTTGGACAACATAATACTTAAGAATATAAAGCCTCATATTTTTGTCTCCCTCTTTTAACTATCTAGCATTGAAATATACATTTACATTTGTAAACTGCATTGTGTTGAGAATTATAAGCACTCATAATAAACCCAAATTGAATCCGTGTCTCTAAAAAATAAACATGGTGGAGGAACTTTGGCCTATAGGCTAACCACTTCCAATTGTTAACCTTTGTGATTTTGTTTGACAGGTGAAAGAACTAAGTCCCAGGATTTTTAAGAAATATGCTGCATATTACCCAACTGATTAGAACACTTCTGGGATTCAAATGCAGCTCATTATTATTCTAAATTTGTTCAATTAATATTATATTGCCTTTACAAGGACCTTTTAGATGTTTGCAGATCAATGATTTGTGTAAATGTGGTCTGGAGAACCCTTTTCAGTGGTTCCATCATATCAAAATTATCTTCCTCATAAAATAAACTCTTCCTTTGTCATTTTTCATTCTATTGGAATTTGAAAGGGGAATTCAAAAGCTATGTGTGGGGTAGTGATGTATAACCCTGCCAGCACTTAAAGGGTGAATCAGGGCAGCAGCAACAAATTGCTATAAAAATCTTTGCATTTTCACCATCACATACTCACAGAGGGTAAAAGGCCAGTTTCTTTTTAAGAATGCCCCCCAAAGTGATACGAATTATGTATCTTATTAAATCTCAACCCTTAGGTACACAACTTTGTAATATTGTCTGTGGTTAAATGATAATCATCTGTTATAATACTTCAAACAGCAGAATGATCGTTTTTCTCCAGGAAAAGCATTTAAATGGATTGTTAGTGAACTAGCCATTTTTTAATTTTAAGATGGAACACCATTTTACTTCTAAAAAAAATGACTGCTAGTGAAACTGTGGTTATTTCAATTTCAGAATTCATAGATACTTTTTGGGGTCAAAATCCGAGCTTGTTATTTTAAGAAAAACAACTGAGACCAGACATGGTGGCTCCTGCCTGTAATCCTAGCACTCTGGGAGGCCCTGACAGATGGATCCTCTGAGTGCAGGGATCCCAGGCCCACCTGAGCAAGAATGAGACCCAGTCTCTTAAAAAAAAAAATAGCCAGGCATTATGGCGGGTGCCTGTAGTCCTGGCTACTGGGGTGGCTGAGGCAAGAGAATTGCTTGAGCCCAAGAGTTTGAGGTCTCTGTGAGCTATGATGCCATAGCACTCTACCAAGGGTGACAAAGTGAGATTCTGTCTCAAAAAAGAAAGAAGAAGAAGAAGAAGAGGAAGGGGAAGGGGAGAAGGAGGAGGAGGAGACGACAGTATTTTTGGCCAATGACAAACTTAGAGCCTCCAAGTGAAAATCAGAATTTTGGAAAATTTCTATCTGCTGCTGTGAGCTTCACAGTTTTCTAATACTTAAAGACTATTCTGATGAGATCAGTGGCAATATTAACAACCGTAATTTTCTAATGTTAAATGGTGAAATATGTCAACATTTGGAAGATCTCTATAGCTTAGAAAAACAATCTTTTCCAAATTACCAATGCATGATGTTACAAAATAATTTGTGAGTTAAAAGATTCCTTCAAAGTGTAAGACAGACCAATGGATTTTAATGTTAAGAAAAGGAAAGAAGTTAATTGAAAGTGTTTCAGTCCCACTTTGCAATTAACATTTGAAAAACTACCATTTGTTAAGTTTTGGTACAGTTTCAAAGGAGAATTTCCATAAAGATTTCTTAATAAGCTGTTAAGATATTCCTCCTTTTTAAAACCACATATACATATGAAGCAGGATTTTCTTCATATGTTTCAAACAAAAGAGCGTATGGCAACAGATTGTATACAGGCACAGATATGAGGACTTAGGTATCTTCCATGAAGCAAAACATTAAGGTATTTAAACGTCTACCTCTCACTACTTTAGTTTTGAAAAATAGAGTTATTTTTAATGAAATATGTATTTTAACATGCAATGTACTTATTTTTAAAAGCATTTATTAATATAAGTTTAAAGAATTCTAAAGTTAAATTTCTAGTACATATTGTCATTATTGCTTGATATAACCTACAAAATCTCAAATACATGTATTTTATTATTCTTCATTACATTATTTCCTCCCTCCAGCCCCCAGTGGTAAGGCAGAATTTATTTACAGAAAAGAATACAGAAAACACTAAAGCTCCTGATAGAGGGAGAGAATTCAAGTGAGGAGAGAGAAGCTCTCTCTGTTTCTCTCCCAGTCTTTCCCCGTCTCCTTTAGGCATTTAGTCTCAGGGTATATATAGGTGTATGGGTTCCTTGGCTAGGAAACGAATGAATACAGTCCCTTCCACCGGGGGCAAGGTGAATGAATGTATCAATGAATGGATTCACAAGAAATTGACCTAGGCATAGGAAATGGGGGTTCCACATTTAGTCCTAAGTGTAAAGTGAAGGATACACCAAGGCACAGGTGTCTCCTCGACAGTTGTCCAGCCTTTTTGGCTATTGGAGCCTCTGGTGGGGGTTGGAGGTCCCCCTCCTTGCCTGTCATCCAGCCCGCTGGTGCTTCAGCTGGCTGCCGCAGCACCGACACCACCAAGGAGGAGGCGGCAGGTCCGCCAGCTCTGCTGAGCTGGCTAGGGTGCC
>CAUYON010195195.1:0-104850 GCA_963573935.1 Arctocebus calabarensis | reverse complement strand
TCGGTAGAGCCCGGGGGGCCTGGTGCCCTTCGGTAGAGCCCGGGGGGCCTGGTGCCCTTCGGTAGAGCCCGGGGGGCCTGGTGCCCTTGGGTAGAGCCCGGGGGCCTGGTGCCTTTCGGTAGAGCCCGGGGGCCTGGTGCCTTTCGGTAGAGCCCGGGGGCCTGGTGTCTTTCCATAGAGCCCTCGACAGCCCTCGACAGGGTGGGGGAAACTCGACAGCGCCACGGCCGCGTTCCCCGAGCGCAGCTCCCCGCGTCGCCCACGGTCTGAAACGTGGCAGCAGCGGCGGCCGTGGCCACCCCAGGGGGTGTAAAGAGGCATTGATGATGCTACAGCGAAATGGCTCAAAGTCCTACAAAAAACCTGGACTTTTCCTGCGAACAGTCAAGCTGCCTGTTTGGTGTTCCGTCCCGAGGGATTCCCGGCTCCGTCCTGTTCTCCCGGAGAGGCTGCGGCTCCGCGCGCCCGCGCGCCCCGCTGGGCCGGCACCCCGAGGCGGAGAGCAGGGTCTGGACGGCGGGAGGCTCTCCGGTCTTGATGGAGACCTGGGAGAAGAACTGGACTCCAGGACGTCCCTCTGCCGTCAGCACCAGAGGAAGAATTGCCTGCGAGCGGAGGCCAGGAGCGGGCGGCCGCCTCCTTCCCGCTGACCTCCAGAGAGGAGCGTTGCGCGCGCGCACACGCACACACGCGCACACACACGCCCTCGCCAGTCTTGCACGAGTTCCCTCTCAAGTCTATTAACAGCCCCTCCCCCGTGCAGAAGTCTGCACTGCACAAGTTCAGAGCCTGACCAAGGGGTGGCGTTAAGACCCCCGCCCCGCCCCCGCCCCATACCTCCCCTCTTTGCTGCCCTAGCTCGGAGGGTCCGCGGGCTGTGGTCTGGTTTTAACCGTCTGTGCGTGTCAACCCCGGATCTCACGGCACTCGCGGCGTCTGCACCTGTCCCGGGTGTGCGTGGAGGAGCCCAGGGTGACGGCCCTCGGGGCCAGCCTCCCAACGTCTCCTGCCTGTCGGTCTCAGCGGGTTGCCCAGAGCCGTGGGGCGCAGCGGAGCGGGGGAGGGAGCCGATAAGGGCTGGAGCGAAGATCTCGCAAGGCCTCGGAGTCGGGAGGCGAGGGGCCGCGTGGCAGATCAGAGAAAACATGGGCTGGACACCGAGGCCGAAGGCCGGGCGGATCGGACTTTGTTCTGGCTTCACTAGCGCAGGGGTGGTCGAGCCCTCCCGCTGACTTTGCTGGTTCTTTCCCATTCTTTGTGAAACAGCCATTTCCTGCCCCCCTGCAGTAGCCCGGGCTGTGGGCGGCCGCGAGCACCGCCCTGGGAACGCAGCCCCGGTCCCGCCGGCAGAGCCCCGCGCGGACACCCGCACCAACAGCGGCCTCTGGGTCCTCTTAGCTGCTCCGCAACGATTCCCAATCAATTCAGCGACGTTTGGAAAGGTAGAACAGCCGAGATGCTGGTTCTTCTCTTTTTCATTATTTCATTTTCTTTTTGCTAATTTATTAACAATAACCTGTAATTTCTGCGCCCAGAGTCTAAGAATCTTTACTATGTTTAACCTAGGAATTTCGTAAAAGATGGTCCCTCTAATTAATAATTAAGATTGCGGAGTATTTCAAAATAGCCCTCTTCATCTTATGTAATTAGAGACCCACAAGCTTTCCAAAGGTCTGGATTTTCCATGGTACGAACCTCAGTCTCTCGCCGCCCCTTGCGCGTGTGTGCGCGCGTGTGCGTGCCTTGGCTGTCATTTCTAGCATTAGCAAACTCGTTCAGGGCCGCTGAAAAGTCAGCAGAGGCTCAGCTCTTATTCCCCACGGATTCCTGCCCTTCCGGAAACGTTGCCACCAAATAAGTATGCGAGTATTATTTTGGAGAAGCAATAAACCTCTGCCAAAAAAAGAAATAATCGGAGGAAATTAGGAGAGGCTGGAAGAGGAGGAAGCTGCTCGGATTCGCTGGTGGAAGAAAGTGCTGGGTTCCGTAGCTGCAGCCTCCTTCCTTCAGCACCGGAGGGGATGGACAGCGTCTCCGGACGGGGCTCCCGCTACTCCCCGGGAGCTGCGCTGCCACCGCCGCCGCCTCTGCTGCTGCGCTCACAGCCGCGGTGCTCGCCACCCGCCGCGGAGCTCCGGGCTTCTCGCAGTTAAAAGGCGGCGCCTGCAAACAGCCCTTTGCCACCGGGTCCCTGTTTTGGATGGACGAAAAGTAGCCTTCCCTCTCCACACGCCGCGCCCACTGACAAGGCTCCGAGGAGTTCTCTTGCTCCACGGATTCAACTCCTCACAGCAACTTCACAAATAATTTTGCTACAGGGGCCTGGAAGAAATGCAGGCAGCAGAGTGCAGTCGAAGTTCTTAGAAGCTCTGCGAAATCATGGGCTGTGCGGTTAGGGTTGAAATGCTCAAAGGCCCCCACTTCTTGAAATAAGCAGGATGTTCTTCAGAGGATTGCAATTGTTTGGGAGATAGCTTTGTGGAAATCTACTCAAAATTCTGCTTTGGAGGTGCTGAAAAGACTTCTAATTCCTCTACTTAACAGGTAAGTGATGATACTGTTATCTCTGGTTGTCACAACTCTGATGACTTTTGTGAAGGTTTAACCGGAAAAAAACATAAACTGTTTTGTTTTTTTTTTTCTTGTGAATTAAAGATAAGACAAGCACTTGCGTCTTTAAATGATTGCTCTTGGATCATGATTTTAGGAAATCTCTTGCCTAACAAAATAGATATTTTACTTCACCAAAGTCACATATGTGTCAAGAATAGTAAAAATAACATATATGCTATCTTACATAATTATGGTAAAGTTTTAGTTTGCCACATTTTTGTGGCTTATCTGATATCTTTTTGGATTGGTGTGTATCTTTTTTAAAAAAACTAATATCATCTGGTGTTTGTCAAGAGAATATTATTGTCTTATGCACACAATTAAAAGTGATCCTCCCTGTGTTATGTAGTATATAAGATGCAAAAAGTTAAAATAGAGATGGCTTAGCGTTGCTTTCTAATGTATTTTATATGATTATATTGCCAAACCATACGGATGGTATTCTTCTTTCCATCCCAAACCCTGAGTATAACTACACCTGTAGAATTTCACCTAAAGACACAAACACGTTTTCCCTCCGCAGCCCCTTTCTAGCCTTTTACGGCTCAAGAAGATTTGCTCAAACCAGACCCAGCAGAAGGCAGGAGATGAAAAGCTTTGGTTTTTCTCTCTAGGTGAGCTGGATTTCAATGGCAGTCTGAGTGATTAGTTCTACAAAATACATTTGTCACTGAAATCCAGAAAGTGAAAGAGGCCAATAGGTTCTTGACAGATCATAAACTTTAAAATGTTAATTAAATTTGTTTTCTGTTGATTCTCATTTCTGGAGTCTTCTGGAACTTTAAAATTACAGTCTTTCTCAGTGACCTTGATAAGCATTCTGCCTTAATAAAAAGGGTTCGCTGGGTAAAAGCAGTTACACGAATTTATAGCCCTTGCCTGACATTTCGCTAAGAACTCGATCAATTCCAATGAATACATTCAGTTCATAGGAGAGTGTTAACTTGCAAGGATGGAATTTTGCAATCTTGTAAATAATGTGATGTTATGTGCATAACCAAAGCTGTGAATGGGGTTGCTCCTTTGAAAATTATAGGAGTTCTTTAGGTTTTCCTTGTAATGTCATAGGTTGCATGTGTAACCGACACTAAAATACCTGGGAAGCATAGCTATACTCCTCAGTTTTAACAGAAAAATTATCTGAGGCAGTTACAATGGCAACTGCTGGTGGGCTGACGGCCCCTTGTTTTGTGCTGGCTGAGAGTAGCAATTACTCTCAGAGGAAAAATCATTCTTCACTGTTACTTACCAGTTACCATGAACCTGCTTGCTAAGCAGAAAGGGAGCAGAGCATCCATGTCACTGAGCTCCTTGAGGGCTCCATTGCCCTATATAGGTCACAAATGATTATCTGAGGAGCAGAAACATGTATCATTGATTTGGATTTCTTCCCAGAAATCCTGCAGCGTGATCCTAATAACCCATTTCTTTTCCAATTGGAGAGACATGGAGATAAGATTACGCTTGGAAAACCTGAGCATGTTTTAAGAGAGTTAAAACGTGTCTTTAGACTATTATTTTGGTTGGCATTTAATTAACAAGGACAGACTCCCCTGGTCTGAAGTGCAGAAAATGAAAAGGGAGAATGTATTCCATCGGGAAGGGTGCCGGGGTACGAGGCCGCAGTCCCCCTCTCGGCCGCAGAGGGGGCAGAGTTTCTCTACGAATAGCTGAAACCTCTCAAAGTAAGTTTCCTTTGCCCAATGCCTTTACAGATTTAGACACAGAAATAAAAACTTTCATTCACTCTTAAAAACTCACGAAAGTATGTGGAAACCCTCCCATTAGTCCCTATCTCTGAGTGAATTCCTTACACCGAGACAGAGTTTTGTAAACCAACGTAGTGCCTGCTTAAATGCCAGCCTCTAATGGCAAACCAAACAAGCAAAAAGAGGGAGGTGGTGGAAAACCAAGCTTCGTTGTTTACAGAAGTCTTTAAAGAAAAAAAAAGAACAGTATTGTAGTCAAAGACAGCTGTACTCCATTAAAGGAAACATTTTACCTTACAGTTAAAAAAAAAGTTTTGTTGAGTAAGGCTCAATGTTGTTGGCTGTTCTTTACTTTTGAGATTCAAAAGGGAAAAATGAAATAGGATTGCACAATCAAGGAAATGTGGGGTGTATATAGAAGAGAAGATAATTAATAATAAGCCCTGGAATCGGGTCAGTTTATTTTTCCTTTAAACAAGAAAGTTGTGAAGAGTGGGGGGCTTTAAGTTCAGGCCTGAATCTTTAAATTATAAAATATTGTAAAAACACTTTTTGGATGATGTTTTATAGAGAGCATTTAAACATCACTTGGCTCTTCTGATGTAATCAATAATACCATGAGATCATATTGGATTTAAATGGCCCAAGTTTGCCTTTGGATTTTTGTGCCTAAGTTGGAACCAATTTCAAAAATTTATAAAAGAGAAAAAAAGAGAGATGATTATTAATGACATTTAAGAAGGCTCTTTAAAATTTGGTTATGGAGTTCTCCCAATACCATCTAAAAGATGTAAATTCCAGGCTTTTTCACCTGGTTCTATTACTCTACTAATGAAGGAAAGCATATTATAAAGCCAGAAATTATTTTTTAGGGTCATCTCCCCTACCCAGAAACCTATATGGAGTCATGGAATAGGACTCAAGGGAGAAAAACCTCTCATTTGTTATTTTCTTCTTGTTTAGCTGAGCAGAGTGAGTTACACACAGTGTGCATTGAAAGAGATAAAATGAGGCAATCTGAAACATGTAATGCCTCATGATGTGTTGTCTGACGGTCTAAAGGTCAGGATTACCATGCTGCTGGTCATAGGACCTTGTGAAGTCACTAAACCCACGAAAACTTAATTTGCCTTTCTGAAAAGGGAGAATCTTTACCTAATTATGGCCCAATCTTTTACATACAGTCAACACTTAAATATTCATGAGATAAATGAGTGATGCCTCATTTATGGAATAATAGGAAGTTCAAATGCAATCCTTTTGAGAGTGCTTTGGAAACTTAAGTGCTATGTCTGTGAGTCATTTTAAATAACTTTTAGTAGCATTCATTCATTGAGAATATTCCTGCAGATTACTATATGGCAGGCACTCCTTTTACATTACAAAACTCTCATTGTGGGGAATATATTTTTCTGATCATTTAACAGGAATTTTCTGTGTATCTCTTAATGGTATGATATTTCAATGCAAGCAGAATTTAGTTTAAAAATATTTGTCACTCAGAACCGACACCATGGTTTACACCAATTGGTCAAACATGACCTCAGTTCACTTTAACAACTTGGATTTTGAGCTTTGAAGAATCCATCACTGGTTTCTTCATAATTTTCAAGTCTATAAGGAGGATTAGTGTTCCATAGCATTACTAGTATTAGTAGTATTAATACTATTCCATAGTATTACTAATATTAGTAATCTATAGGATTAAGTGGACTTTGCAACTCAGTATCTGAAAGCATATCCAGACAGCATGGTGCTTTGATCTGTGGCTAGTGGGGATGCTATGAAATGTGGGCACCGTGAGGGCCAATCCAAGGGAGACAGGAAGTGCCGTGAAGACACAGTCTTGATGCCATCCAAAGCCTAGATTCTATTTATAGACTTCTTCAGAAAATCTCATGTATCATGTATCATTGCTTATTTTCTTTTCTCATTTCAAGTTTTAAAAATGACCATGATTTTCCCAAATGTAATTTAGTAACACTTGGTTTATATTGGTTTCTGGACTATCATTAAAAATGGACTGACAGTGTGCTTATAAATATAAATTTCTACTTGGTGTTATTGTCATTTCCAGTACAGTTTTGTGGTTAAACTATACCAGAGATAAAAAAATCATATAATTACCTACTTGGCAAAATGATTCTAATTTTTTTTTGTTTTAATTTTTTATCCCTTACAAAAAATAAATAAAGAAAAAAACACAATCAATAAGGGAAAATGGAAAAGGGTAGGAAATAAGAGAGGTCATTCAAATACTGTTTTGGGGCCAAGAACATCATTTTTGAATTATCATCCTGAAGCTTATTCAGCACATTCTACACACTCAAAGTATCAGAAGATCATTTTGATGCTCATGAATTTGTTCTTAATTTGTCAGCAAAACTAAAGTAATAGTGTTTTTTAAGAATACTTAAACCAAACTATTTGAATACTGACTAATTATCACTTCATAAAGTTTAATGTACATACCTGCATATATTTTAAGTTAATATTGGTGAAGTAATTATAACTCCAGTTTTGTTGAACACATATATTCACTCAAAATTTCAGCTCAAGATTTAATTTTATAAAGGAATAAATGTTTACCTGGTAAATTCACTAAAAAAGAAAAATGAATGGGGCACAGAAATCTTTTAGCAATGGTATGGGAATTTTAACAGTAATGTTTTTCTTATGTAAAATGTCAAAAAGAGAGTAATGCATTTTCTTTGAATCTTCTCAGAGTGAGCCAGGGTGAGAAATAATTACTTGAGAGTAAGAAATTTAAGAAAGTGGATAAGAAAAGAGTGTCATGAAGTTAAAAATGCATCAGCTATATATGAAATCTGGAGTCCAACATGGCATCTTATTAGTTGGTTGTATGATCTTGGGTAAATCACTTTACCATAAATTAATAGCTTATCTGTTTTCTTAGTCCAGCTGAGGAATCATTATTGCGTCCATGGATATACAAATAAACAAATAAAATTCATAGGTTTAGTTGAGCTCAAACACTTGTCTTCCACTTTGCTCATACAATTCCTCTTGAAAATATGTCTATATTTTATGGTGGGATGTGCACGGGATTTAGAATCAGACCTGAATTTGAATCCTAGTATAGAAATGCTCTAATGAAACAAATTTGGGCAAAGAATGCAATTTTACCGTGTCTATTTATCTTCATATGTAAAATAAAAGAAAATGTTCATCTCACTATGCCATTGAGCACAGTTAATGTGACCAAGCTCCTCCCGTGTTCGTGCACAGCAGGAGTGCCGTTAGGTTGGTCTTAGCTTGTTAGGCATGCTGGCAATCAGTAGCTCCCATAGGCTATCATTCTCTTAGCATTTCTCTGATTTCTCCCCCCATGCGGTGAACTCTCTTCCAAACATAATATGCTTGCCACTCCCTAGTCCCTTTCTTCATGCTCTATCCTGGACTGCCCCATTTCTGAGTACGTATCCTGGACTGCCCCATTTCTGAGTATGTATCCAGGCTGACGTCTCTTTGCATCCATTATCCATTCAAATGTGAGGGTGGGTCTAGGCAGCAGTGGGTAGCACACTGCAAAGACAGCCAGAAGAGTTCTCCACTCAGTACGAGCCAGCCCGGGAACCACAAATACAGAGTTTGGTGTGAATCTACGTATTTTCACCTAGTTTAATCTTCAATGTTTTTCATAAAACATAAACAGACTACATAGTAGGGGTAGCACAAGGGACCTCCGTGGCCCATAGCTGTAGAGCTCTCACATTTCCACGATCAGGAGCATTTATTAAAAACCCGACCCAACGTAATCAGAATTCTTTTCCACTCCTCTCTATTTTTATCTGAAAAATTTGGAGAATGAACTAAGATGTGGCAAAAAGGCTTATCCTCTTCATCACTTTCAAAATAAACTTCTTGTCAACCAAGAAATAAATCTCAAAAAATAATGAGTGATTGAGATGAAATAGATAGTCCATTTTTGAATGGGCAAAAATATCGTGGGAGAAAAGTAGCCCATGGAAGCAATAGAAGGAAGATCGGTCATCAATAGTCCATAGTATGTTTTATTCTGACTCTCTTTCTGTTATGGCAGTGGTTCTCAACCTTCCAAATGCCGCGACCCTTTAATACAGCTCCTCATGTTGTGGTGACCCCCAACCATAAAATTATTTTTGTTCAAGGTTTGAGGAACTGTATTAAAGGGTCACTGCATTAAGAAGGTTGAGAACCACCGTGCTATAGTCTTCCTTGACTCTCATACATATGCAACGGCTGTGATAACCTAGATGATGACCTTGACTAGGAGTAAGACTGAGGAACAATAATCAGTTATTAGTACTCAATATGTACAAATTCTCCCTCCTCCAGATTACACATTCTGTTCTTATGCTTACTCATAGCCTTAAAAGCCAGATAATGTCTTCAGTTATATTTTACATTTTCAGCAGCAGATAACAGCACACTCTGTAGAACGTTCTGCTGGATCCCCCATGTTATTGTCCGCAGGGGCACACACCTGCATTGGTTCAGGAAGACCACACTTTGGCTTGACACAATTCCCTGCGAGTCCTGGCTTCCCAGCACTGTCAATAGCAACTGTGTCCGGGGGGAAAACAGCTCTCCCATGGTTGATGGATGAAAGGAGCTCATTTTGCCTAACTGGAATCTGTATATTTTAAGTTCCTTTTCATATCTTTTTATTAGAGGTTCACTAAACAGTAAATTACAGTGGACATAGCTTGATTCAGTTATCCAAACATTATCATCTGCATTTCTCAATGTTGTCTTCATTCTAAAGAAGGGTTTGCTCATGTGATCAGTTTGCCTCTGTACCTCTTCTCTCCCCTTCTCCCACTCCTCACATGCACACACACACATACACACACGTGCACACACACGCACATACATGGCCCCTCCTCATCATTGCTTCCAGGTCTATGTTTTCCTTCCCCACATCCAGTTACCTTCCTAGATAGTTGCAGTCGATGTCCTAGAATTGGCTCTGGGACCACTGCGTGTGAAATCTGCATCTTGAAGTAGGTGCCACACAAGCTGCATTGACGGAAGGCTAATCTTTAAATAACTATCATGGTGTTTTTGCAGCAGAAGGTGGGCAAGGTCATTGGAAAGAACTATTGTCGGCTACCATGGTGCTGTAGAATATACTAAAGATTTCTAAGTCATTTAATTTGTGTACTGTTGATGGAATGCTCAGCAAAAATGGGCTCATCAGCTTCTTGTCTCTCTAAATGCTTTCTCTTCAAAGAAAAGATCACCGTAAAATGAACATTCACAGTGTGACCTTCAAGGTAATTAATACACCTCCAAAGCTTTGTGAGTATTCTTTTACTTATTAAAAAAAGTGAGTAATATCAGAAAGACACAAAAATGGAGTAGAGTACCAGTGGGAACAAACATACTTCTTCTTGAGTGTTTTTTATTCTATATCTGTTGATTTTTTCAATGGATTTAAATAATATTCCTTATTTATCATATTGTAAGCCTGCTCTAGTTTGCTGAACTATTTACCTTTTATTTTCCCGATTTGGTTTTAGTCTTGAAGAACTGAAAGTTCTAAAAGCAAATTAATCTAGTTGCCTACCTTTTCCACTGCTCACATGAAACAACCAAGATTCTATTTCTAACACAATAGCACATCAAGAGACAGAGGAGGTCAGATTAGGGTGGCTTGTCTGATTTATTACGATCCCAAAAGGTTCCTTACTTTTCTCTCTAAGCATGTAATTTTCTCTGCTTACTCATCCTCTTAAGTGATTAAGAAAAATAAAATTCACTCATTGTCTACCTGCTCAATTTATTTTTATTTCCCATTTAGCATTTTCTTTTCACGACAGTACATTGTTGGAAAGTTCCTTGATGTCTGAGGTAGAGCATTCTGTGGCTGTATAAACTCTTCACAGAACAGAATAAATACATTAAGAGACAGAACCCTCTGGCTTACTTTCCATCTGTGGTGTCCCCCAGCTTTGTGTGTGATGTCAGAGATTTCCGCAGTCCTGCTTAGGGCACCCCATATGATTCTCACAGCCGGATGGGCAAGCTGGCCTTTTGAATATCTGTTTTAAAAATGAGATAATTAAGGTCCAAGAGAGTTAAATGAGTCTCTATTGAGTAAGTCAAAATTAGGATTTAGGTTCAATATTTAATACATTTCTACTTTTTATTGGTAGTTTTGGAGGAACTGCTCCACTTATTCCACCTGTTACTTCAGTTGTGTCACATTGTCGTGAACAAACAAACAAACACAAAACCAAAAGGCTGAGCAATTCCATTTTACCGACTGTAGTTTTGCTGACTAAGTGATTGAATGGGCTTAGACTATCAAGGATCTTGAAAGGTTCGTGTATTATCTTGACTTTAATCCTATACAAAAGGGAGGATTTTGAACAGCATGATTGTAAGTTCAATGTCATATTTTAGGAGAGTCAACGAGTCATCATAGATGAGGAACAATTCTGTTCCAGAATCCAGGTTCAAGGTGAAGAGAGATTGCCCTAATGGGATGAAGGTTAGAAATGAGTCAGTCAAGGCTGGGTGAACAGATGTCACTGATGAACAGAGAAAGAACTGAGAGGACCAATTGAAACGATGTGCTTGTGACAAGCTGGCTAAATGCTGAGGTGTTTGATAAGTGTAGAGTGCTCCTGTTTGGAAGGAAAGATACTGTGTCAGACTTGGGACATGTCAAATGGATGATGAAATGGGTTAACAGTCAAATGGCAGGTGAAAGAACCATTATTTTCAGAAAAAGGAAAAACCCTTACATCTTAAGAGTAATCACAATGGAGATTGTTACTGAAGGTATAAAAATGCATCAACTACTTCACAGAATTAAGAAAAACCAATGCACCTAAGTACCCACATTTTGAAAGGAAGAAAGAATGGGATCATAGAAGGTCACAAAACAGTACTTAAGATGTGTAAAGGGAAAGGATAAGGGTGAACAGTGTAAAATTCTTAAGTGCTGAGACCATACAGAAGCGAAAGGGTTGAAGTTTTAAGATGCCATTTGGATTTGCTCAAAAGCAGAACTTGGGGCATCTTGGAGAGAACAATTTCTGAAAATCGATTGTCATAATCAGATCCTCAGGATCAAATCAGGGGTGAGACCACGCCCGTTCTGAGAAGGTGGTAGGAAGCAGTGGGGAGTTTTCCAGAGGGGTGGAGCACTGCGGGGCTGTTGCTGGTGCTGCGTGGCATCCCCTCCATCACTGCCGGTTCACAGATTGCTGTAGAATTTGGTGTCACTGCACTCCGGGAATGTGAATGCTTTATCACCTTAGATCGTTCTGTCTGATCTAATGATGGGGTTCTGGTGAGAGAAATTATAACTCAGAGTATGATCAGAAGGTGCACATGTTACCTGGGAAGATATCTGGGTACAATTCTGTCTTCTCCAGCTAGTTATAAATATATATTCATTTTTAAGTGATCATGTAAAAAATACATGCAATATTCAGTAATGAATCAAGTTTGTTGTACCCTCTGGCAAATGAAGTTTTCCCCACTGGTGTCACACAACATAGTGTTTGTTACCATCACTTGAGAGGCTGATGTTACTCTCAAATAATACGTTTTTTGTTTGTTTGTTTATTTGTTGCAGTTTTGGTCCAGAGCTGGGTTTGAACTCACCACTTCGAGCATATGGGGCCAGCGCCCTACTCTTTTGAGCCACAGGCACCGCCCAACAATACTGGTTTTTAATTATGTCTCATCTACAGTATTAGTCTTCTCTGTTATCTTGTGTACAATTTTTATGTTTTCCTAAAAGTAATCTTTTTCTTTTTCTTTGTTTTTGTTTTTTGAGACAGAGTCTCACTTTGTCATCCTTGGGGTAGAGTGCCATGGCATCGTAGCTCACACCAACCTCCAACTCTTGGGCTCAAGCTATTCTCTTGCTCCACCTCCTGAGTAGCTGGGACGACAGGTGCCCACCATGATGCCTGGCTATTTTTAGAGACAGGGGCTCCTTTTGCTCTGGCTGGTCTCCAACTGTGAGCTCAGGTGATCCACCTGTCTGGTCCTCCCAGAGTGTTGGTATTCCGGGAGTGGGCCAGCACATGGCCTCTGAGAGTAATTTGTGAGGATGAAGAATGAGTATAGGAGATCTAAACATCTGTCTCTCACTGGGGTTGATGGCCAGTAACACTAACAGAGGCCACGTTTGTCAGAACAGCTAGAATTTCCCACAGTTCAGGCAAATAAACATTTAATTTCATCTGATATTCATATTTCTCTCCCACACCACTCAAATTCTCTAGATAATTGCCTGCCTTCATCTTAGTACTGCAGGAGTAAATTATCCACTTTCTAGAGGCCAATTAAGTTTTCCAAAACAGTACTGTGCCTGTTAGCAAATTGCCTTTGCAGTGCACTGAAAGGCTCTCCAGGAACACAAAGGACTTCTACCACACAGTGGGAAGTTTGTTCCTTCATCACCAGGGCTCTTGAGCTGAGTCACCAGCCTCTATGAAGACAACCAGGAACATAGAGGAGGGGAAGGGTGGAGGAGGGGCTGATGACCGTGGGGATGGTAGAGCAGGGAACGACCACCATGGAGAAGGGCAGATGAAGGGTTTAGCGCCAGGGAGAAATGTAGAGGGCTTAGCACCGTGGAGGATGGCGGGGGGGCTTAGCACCGTGGAGGATAGCGGGGGGGCTTAGCACCATGGAGGATGGTGGGGGAGGGGGTTACCACCATGAAGAGTGGAGGGGACAGGATGGCCCCTATTTTTGAAAAATGCAGCTGTGTTCTGGATGGAATTCCTGTATCATTATCTGTTTACTTAGCAATAATAGGCAAATTAGTAACCTGTGGCCACAAGGAGTTATCTGGTTATAAGTTTGTATAAAAGGTTCTTTGGGAAATAATCAACTCCTTTAGGTTTCTGTTATTCTTTTCTCTCTTTCTCTCTCTTTTTTTCTTGCCATTTTGGCCAGGACCAGGCTTGAACACACCACCCTTGGCATATGGGGCCAGCGCCCTCCTCCTTGAGCCACAAGCGCCACCACCTCCTTTATTTTTCTTGTAGTGACTGTTAGATATTTTCATACTGGCCCTGTCTGTGAAAATGGGGTAATTTTTTCCCTGATAATTATAAAAAATCAATTACTTAGATGTAAGTGACCTTACTAACTGTTACTTTTTTTTGTTCTAACCCTTCTTATTATTCTATGTAACTTGCTGGTAACTTCAGTGATTCGTGTCTACTTTATTAATCATTATTATCTCCTGTTGATAATCTATTAGGCATATCTGGAATTTCAACTGGATAGTTTTTTTTAAGATTTTTTCTTTTACCTATGGATAGTATTTTGAGCAATACACACACACACACGTGCTTGCATACACACATTACATACTATTACATAAGCCTGCACGCATGTTGCATACTATCACACATGTGCATGCACACATGTTACACACTTTCACATGCATGAACACATGTTGTATATTACACACATGCGCACATGAACACACATTACAACACATGCACATGTTACATACTATCACACACATACATGCATACACACACATTACATACCATTACACATACACACACACATCCATGCATACACATATTACATACTATTACATTAGCATGCATGCAAGTTACATGCTATTACACACATGCACGCACACACAGTATACACTATTTTACATGCATGAACACACATTACATACTATCACACACATGCACACAGGTTACATGCCAGGACACATATGCACATACTCGCATACACACATGCACATACCTTTATACACATGCACACACATGTTACATACTATTCTACTGAATCAATAATAGGCACCCTAACTTGCTTTTAGAGAATACTGTCAAAAATATTGGCAAATGCTAAGAATTTGACAGTCATGGTTATAAATGAATGAAATTGCTTTGAGAAATAAGCCATTCTACTACATTCAATTCAATGTTTACTTTTTAAAATAAAATTTCTTTAAATCTTATGCAACTTTTATTTCCTAACACATTTTGAGAATCCAGTTATAGATGAAGTAAGTATAATAGTTAAATAATCAAACGATGCTAGAAATCTTTTACATTTTTTATAATCTTATAACGTTTTCAGTAGATTATTTTCTCTTGAACACAATTAACAAAACTGCAAGTGAAATAGTATCTTCCTTCAACATATAGTTCCAGAATATCTGCATAAGAGCTTCACTACAGCGAGCCAAATTACTGTGCCTTTTCAAGTTTATCAAGGGTACATATTAATTAAGAAACTGAATCCTAGGATTAAGGTGGTGCTCAATTAGAGGAAAGTTTCAAGCATCTGTCTCATACTATATTATAATCGTTCCCCATGAACATTGGAATTTGAACACTTGGAATAAATCCAATAAGCAGGGGAAAAAAAAAAAGGTTTGGCATCTGATGAATTACTTAGTATTTCTTTTTGTAAAGAATAAAGGCTCTCTGCCTTCCCACAAAGAGTTTGTGAGCTGTATGGCAGTGTTTTGAACAAGGAGATCATTTATAAATGCTGTCTTTATATTTAGGAGATGATTACAGGATGCAGCTGCTGGTTTTAATGACTTTTAATAAAGTATGTTATAATGTGAATTAGCAATAAATGTCTAACAGATAATACTGAATCAAGGCCTTAGAGAACATTATGAGATCTATATATTCAATTGTTAAGGCAATAAATGTGCTCTTATAACACCAGTGGTCTTAGAATTTTCTAGGATATTTTGAAGGAAAATTCAAGGCCGTTTAATTTTTAACAAACAAGATTAGTATGTCAACTAGCTCTGCTAAACTTAACAACACGGGGTATATAACTGATAAAGTTATGCTGAAACACCCTTAAATTTCAATAATATACAGAATTTTAAAATAATATTTATATGTTACTACCTGGAGATACAGTATTTCAGCCATTTTAATTATTTAGTCTTTCATAAAGAAAGGTGAATTTGCTTTGCAGAGAAAAAAGAAGTATTGATTAGAAAATCTATGTTCCACACTTGTTTTGCTGTTATTGCCAAGACTCTTATATTTTAGTGCCAAGTAGCCAGAATGCTGATGGACAGAGCAGGTGCAGGTAATAACTCACCAGTCCTGTTCGTGTGAGTATTTTCAGGCCATCTCAGCAAAATGAAGCAAAACAGACGTGTAAAACTCAGCACGTTAAAGCTCAAGGAAGCAAAGAGAGGTTACCACAGAATCGTGATGGTATTACAAATGAAAGCTGGAAACGGACTCACAGATCATCAGGGTAGGGAACCAAACTTCAGAAACCGTCTGCAATTGTTTCAGGTTTCAAGTTTAGCTCATGAGGAATTGAGATAGAACCATGAATTAAGGTATGCTTAGGGATGCTACCGTAAGAATGGTAGAGGGAAATTGGATAATGTTTCGTGGAGATCTCTTCATGGAACTGTGGTTCTGAAAGAGTAAGTGAGCGCCCTGGGCTGCCGAGACAGAGCAGGTGAGGAGGTGAGCTTTACGTCCTGCAAAGTTTCAGAAAGCATTGTTGAAATTTCCATCATTGTTGAAATCTCCATCATACTAGGTGCAGCTATGTATAGCGATATTACATTTAGACAACTATTTTCTTAAACTTTTTATTTCAAAACGATTATAAATCAGAGTAAGTTCTAGACATAGTTTTTTAGGAAACCTTCATTCAGTACTTCCCCAGTGGTAACACCTTACATAATTATAGCATAAAACCCAAACTGGGAATTGATATTAGTACAATGCTGCCCAAATTGCCTTATTTGAATTTTACCAGGTCTTACCTGACCTCATTTGCATGTGTGTGTGTAGTTCTGTGTAATTTATCCCATGTTTCGATTTGTACAACCACTATCAGAACTGAGAAACACACTGTTTTATCAGCACAAAATAACTTTATTTTTTCTATCTTTTATGGTGTGACCCACACACACCTTCCCTGGAAACCACCATTCTCCTCTCCATTTGAATAATGTTGCCATTTTGAATGTGTTACACTGTGTAACACTTGAGATCAACTTGTTCTTGCACTCGGAGAAACGCTCTTGAGAAATCCCAGGTTGTTGCATGTATCAGTAGTTCATTCTTTCTAACGAAGACTAGATAGTTCTTCATTTAGTATTTTATGATATGAATCTAGTGGTTTGTTGACTCATTCTGTAACTGATGGACATTTAGGCTGCCTCCAGTTGGGGCTGCCTTGAATAAAGGTGCCGTGCATATTCACGGACGAGCTTCCTGTTACTCAGTGGTAGATAACAGTGTATTTCACTGTTTGTGCTCGTGAATGTTTAACGGGCTATGTTAATGATGTATATTGAGAAGGCAGGCAAGATCCTGGAAGGAATAATGGACTTGGCACAGTCATGCTAAGTTTTAAATTTGTTCTCTGAGCACTAGTTTCTAACATATAATACAAATGAAACAGGAAAAATTTTTTAGGGCTTAATACCCAAAAATGAAACAATTCAGTGAGGTCCACACACAAAGAGGATATACAGATGGCGATAAGCATATGAAAAGACATTCAGCACCATCCCTCATCAGGGAGTTGCACATTGAAACAATGAGGTGCCGCATTATTCACAACACTCAAAAATAGAAAATTAGAAAGGCCGACATCTAAAACACTGGCAAGGTTGTGGACAAACAGTGGTTGCCGGTGAGAATTCAAAGTGGCAGAGCCACTTAGGAAGAGGATTTTTCAGCTTCCTGGAGGAGTAAACGTACCCTTACCCTACCATCTTGCAATCATTCTTCTTACTATTTACTCAGGCAAACTGAAACCCTCCCCCCCAGAAAGCCCGCACAGGAGTATTTATAGCAGCTTTGTTCATAATGCCCAACTCGGAAGCAGGTCAGCTGCTCTTCTGTAGATGAATGCATAAACAAACTCGGGTCCATCCCGACGAAGGACTACTGACCAGTGCAGGGAACGAGTTGTCCAGCCTGACAGTGGCACGGGAAGGTTTTACATGTATGTTACTAATGGAAAGGAGCCAATTTGGAAAGGCTGAGTGGCGCATAATTCCAATGATAGGATGTTCTGGAAAAGGGAAAACTAGCAACCGTAGTGAGATCAGTGGTCGGGGAAGTGAAGAGGAGGAAGGGATGAACAGGCAGAGCCTTGAAGACTTTTAATGCAGTGACACTGTCCAAACCCATAAAACGTGAAGCCTAACGTGGCGCAGACGGTGGGTGACCTGCAGACGGTGGGTGACCCGCAGACGGTGGGTGACCTGCAGAGAGTGGGTGACCTGTAGATGGTGGGTGACCCGCAGACGGTGGGTGACCTGCAGAGAGTGGGTGACCTGTAGACGGTGGGTGGCCTGCAGACGGTGGGTGGCCCACAGACGGTGGGTGACCCGCAGAGAGTGGGTGACCTGTAGACGGTGGGTGGCCCACAGACGGTGGGTGACCCACAGATGGTGGGTGACCCGCAGAGGGTGGGTGACCTTCAGACGGTGGGTGACCTGTAGACGGTGGGTGACCGCGGGTCAATGGAGCTTCCTCAGCTGTGACAACGGACCGCGCTGTGTCAGATGTTCACGGGGAGGGCGGTCCTGTGGTGGCAGGGGCTGAGTCGGAGCTGGGTACTTTTTGCTCACTTTTGCTGTGAACGTAAAACTGCTCCAAAAAAGTAAAGTCCCTGGTAGCAAAGTCCCTTTCATAGCAGTTTACCACTATCCTCGGTTACAGTGTGAAAGAATGAATTCTCAGTGTAACATGATGTCAGCCTGGCAGTGTCCTGTCTTTAAATTCAGTGCTGGTGTTTAAGAAAGAAAAATGTTTAAGCCAGTTTATGTGCTAAATTGTAACACTTGATTTCCTAAAGTGCGGGGAGGTGATCTGGAAGTCTGGGTATATTTTTGGCGATTGCTGCATTCGACAGCAATGAGGAGCCCCCCCGGACAGTCACTGGTTTAACGGTGTGTGGGGGGAAGGGAGGTTCTAGTCCTCAGTACAGAGAATAAATCATACATGTTTGCTGGGTGAGGTGACATTGGTGTGCCGCAGAGGAACTTAAGCCTAACAGACTGATGGATAAAAGGAAAAAACTTGAAGAAAAAAGAAGCTTAACCCAACACTTCATGAGTAGCATTTATGTTCACACACTCAGCAATAGTATATCTTCTGAAATTTTCTTTGAGAAATAGGGGTGCTGGGGAAGGGCAAAGGACGGGAGTAAGGGAGTAGAGGGGGAGTAGAGGAAAGCTTGATATTAGAAAGAGAAGAGTTCAATTGCACAAATGGTTTTGATTAAATACATTGCATTTGATCTGAGTATCATGGTACCATGTTATTACATTAATTGTTAAGCTGTATTGAGTCATTCCAGTGAGTTTTGGTGAGTCACATATGGGCCGCATTGTGAATCACTTGCCATCTGTACTTTATGGAGGTTATTTTATGATTTAAAATACTGTCCTATTCATGGGAGTTATATTATCTTCTCAATGTGTGTTTACCATGTACTTTGATATCTGAAATACTATGTATTAGAAAGACCACTTATATTTCTAAAACAGATCAGATTTTATACCATTGTTTTCTCTTTATTAGCAAAAATAAAAAATGAAAAATGAAGCAATAGATAATAATAGTCTGTCGATAACACAGTCTAGTTTTTTCAAGCTGGAAAATTTTCATGTTTGTAAATTTAAAAATTTTTTTCCAATGATAGATAAAACATCTTAGAGATATTAGAAAATATTTAAAACTGAAAAATTATAAAACACTACACATAAAAATTATGTGATAGAAATAATTTAAAAGTTAAAAATTAAAGACATAGGTAAATTATAAAACACTATGCATAAAAATTATGTGATAGAGATAATTTAGAAGTTAAAAATTCTCTAAGTAGGTTTTTAGAAAGGAACAAAGAAAAAAAATAACTAAACAAAGTATCCATGTCAAAAAGTTTAAAGAAATATCAAAACAATCACAAAGGAAGTGGAAGAAAGACTGTAATTAATATAAGAACATAATTAATTGAAACAAAAGCAAGCGTGGGATGGAAAAATGAACAAAGAAGAGACTGTTGTTTTAATAGATTTATAAGTGAACAAACACCCTATAGCAGGGCATCAGGGATAAAGCAGGATATAAATGATTAATAAAGAGGAAAACGGGGAAGTTAACTGAGGATAAAATTTATTAAGCAGCCTTTGGTATATTGTGCACTCGAAATTTTATTTGAACTTCTAAGTTCCTAGAAAATTGTAATTCTCTTGGAGGAAAGAATGAAAGCGGCAAACATGGGCTCATCCCCCTGCCCAGGACGTGGTAAGCGAGGCTCTGGGCTCGCTCTAATCCTTCATGAGTTTGCAGATGACTGGCCTCCGGGTCAGTGCTGTTTGCTGGGAGGTCAGCGCTCACTGTGGGATGTGTGTGCAGACCCCCCTGCTTAGGACTGACCACAGCAAACAAGCACAGAACCCACAGATTGTGAGGAACGGGTCCTAGAAGAACGCCATGGGAGCCGCATGACTTTCTGGGGTTTGAAATCGGATGTTTTGCCAGGTAATCTGCACAACCCACTTGGAGGCCTCTGCACAGGCCACTGAGCCCTGGAGTCGGGAAGGAGGTGCCGGGATCTTGTCTGTGGAGCCCGACACTCTGCTGAGATCCCTGAATCCTGGGGGTCTTGGTGAGCACTCAGTCCTTTAAAGAAGTGTTTTATGAAGAGATAGAAAACCAGAAAAACCTAAAAAACAAAATAACGTGGAAGCAAGCAAATCAAAACATAAACTATTAGGATGCTCTATCCAGGGACACTAAAAACAATCCTTCCTCATGACCTCCTTGTGTGCACAGCAGCTTGGCCGGATCTTTATACTGGGAGAGCTACAAAGCATTTGCCCCTTTAATAGACCGTGAGAACAAAATCATCGTAGGATCAAAAGATAGGCTTTCATGAACATTAAGTATTTAAACTCATAATAAAATCGCCAAGAAATCTGCAATCTAGGAATCAAAGGGGACTTCCTTATTCTGTTGAGTCTATATGTGTACACATACATGTTACAGAAATCATCATTCTTAATATAGTAGAACTTTATAAGTTGACCACCCAAGGGACCATAACAAACCGGTCAGCAGACAGAGGCGGTCACGGGAAGGAACTAGGCCTGTTGTCCTGATGCCCATGTGCTGCACAGCCTGTCTGTGAACATTGGGTCACAGTTAGGACGTGGTCAGTGTAGGGAGGTGGCCAGCCACAGTGGTGCTACTGTACAGATAGGGTGGAATTTTTATATTAGAAATCAAGAATAAAAGGAAACCAGTACTACCACTTCCTTTCTATATGCACTGAAGGCCTTTTCCAGAACAGGAAGCAGATCAAAAACAACAGAAAAACACTATACTGGTTAGAACAGAATATAAAATTACCTGCTAGTCCTCGCTGATATTTGATTACAGAAAATCTCCTCAAATTGATAGATATTAAAATGAATAACACTCTGGAAAGATGCTAAATATAATATGAATATTCAAAAGTATATTTTATTCTTAGATGTCAGCATATGTACATATCTGTAGAAATGATACATATAAAATATGTACCTCGGGGCCGCGCCTATGGCTCAAGGAGTAAGACGCCGACCCCATATGCTGGAGGTGGCAGGTTCAAACCCAGCTCCGGCCAATAACTGCAAAAGAAAAAGTACCTGTTAAGGGTCACATAACAATTAAGAATGATCAAAAAGTAAAAATTTACATAAAACAGTAAGTAAAAGGGAGGCAATCTGAGAGAAAGAAATGTTAAAGGACTTTACAATACCCTTCACTAAAGAGGCTATCCACATGGCTCTTATAGAAAAGATGCTTAACATTATTGATAATCATGGAAATGAAAATTAAAACCATAAAACAAGATGGATAAAATTAAAAAATGCTAAATCTAGTAAGCTTTTGATGAATAACAGGAACTCTCACATTGCAGGTGGGAGTGTAAATTGTTACACACTTTGAAAATAGATTGGCCTTATTTTTTAAGTTTGAATGTCCACACATCATACGAACCAGAGAACTTACCCTGAAGAAACTCTTGCTCATGTACACCTGAATACATGTAAAATTCATAGGGGACTAGTTTATAAGAATCCAGATAAAAATAGCTAAACATGTATAAACAAAATAACGAAACAAATTGAATAACAGAATGAATTCGTGCACTGGGATACTGTCCCTCAGTGGGGATGGGAGCGCGTCTCACGATGGTAATATCCAGTGAAAACATCAAGATGCAAAAGCAAAACAGTACATTATGAATCCATTAGAATGAAGTCCCCAAACTGGCAGAACAATATTGTTTTGTGATGTATAGAAAATGAATAGCACCAGTGTTAGGGCAGGGCAGCCCTGGGAAAGGAAGGAGGGCTCTGGGATTCTAGCAACATCTATTACATTGATTTGGATAGTCATTCCTAGTTGCTAGCTTTAAAAATAGTGTAAAAAATGTAAATAAAACACATTTTATGCACATCAATTTTCATAATTAAAGTAAAAAGTATAAATAAAACACATTTTCCTAATTAAATCAATTTTCATAATTAAAGAAAACATAAATTAACATAACTGAAAAAACCCAAACAGGAAAGCAAGTCTGGTCCTTCACTCCTCCCATTTCGTGAAAGCCCAAACCCACTTGTTGGCAGGGACAGCTCTGCACCGGGACCTGGCCCTGTCCGTTTAGTCTGCAGGGCTGTGCTTGCTCTGTGGAGCACATCGTAAGCGTTCAAGCACATTTGTTGAGTGAGTGATGTCTACTGTTACAAAGATGATGAACATACAGTTTGTGCTGTGCTGTTTAAGGCGATTCCATTCAATTTTCTCCTAACTTTTTATTTGAAAAATATCAATCTTAAAAACAAATGGAAAGAACAGTACGATGAACACACACCAATCCTCACTTAAATTTACTATTTGTTAATATCATTATCTTTCATTTTTGATGTCCAGTGTCCCATTCAGTTACACAAAGATTTTATCCATCTCAACTAGTCATTATTGCCTTAAAAAAAAAAAGAACTTCTTTGGATTTATTGACAATTTCTTTGTTCCCAGTTTTTTTTTTTTTGTCCATTTTATTTTTAAAATTATTTTCCAAGACTGGAAAACCTTGTTTTTAAAAATAAATTGAGATGTAATTCCCATAGTTTTACCTTTTCAAAGTGTAAAGTTTAGTGATTGTGCCGCCATTGCCACTGTCTCATTTCAGATTTTCGCCTCCTCAGGAAGAAATTGCACCATTAGCAGTGACTTCCCATCCCCTCTCCTCCCAGCCCTTGGGAAACACTAATACACTTTTGGTTTCAGTGGATTTCCTAGTCTGGACATTTCCCCAAATGCATTCTTAAAATACGTGTTCTTATGTGCTTGCTCTCTTTCATTTAGCATAACGTTGCCAACGTTTGTTACTATGGTATCATGAATAAGTGAGTCATCCATTTTCATAAATGAATAACATTCCATTGTATTGTTTCACCTCATTATATTTGTCCATTTACCAATTGATAAGGATTTTTGTGTTTCCAGTTTTTGATTATTATGAATAAAGTTTCCTGTTAACGTTCATGTACAAGTTTTTATGTAAATATATTTTCAGTTTTCCTGGGTATATGCTTAGGAGTGCAAAGCAAGGTCATCTGATGCTTATTTGGGTTAACATTTGAAGGACTCCAGAGCTGTCTTCCAAAGCAGCTGCAGTATTTTAAATTCCCACCAATAATGCATGAAGGTTCTGATTTTTGTCACTTCCTAACCAACCCTTGGTATTGTCTGTGTTTCTAAGTCTTATCATCTGAGCTGGGACCACAGGCGCCCGCCACAACGCCCGGCCATTTTTTGGTTGCAGCCGTCATTGTTGTTTGGCGGGCCACCCGCCAGCTCAGGTGTACATGGCTGCCGCCTCAGCCTGTTGAGCCACAGGCACCGAGCCAGAGTATTTTGATCTTAAAGGAAAGTAGGAAGTTCAAGAATTTTCATTAGATCCTTACAGATTCTTCTTCTTCTTAAAGTTTGGTTGCTTAATTTCAATTAAAACTAAAGTTGAATACATACATGTGATCGATAAAATAAGACAACTTATTTACTATTTTTTCTTAAATTACAATTGCAAAGGTTTTGAAAAAGTACTCAGCATTTTGCATGTTATTCTTCTAGTGGTTCCTATTTGTACTAACATTTAAGCTGTTTTGTTGCTTGTTTATTTTTCCTTTTTAAAATGGAGCTAGAATTTCAGGGAAAATTCTTATTTCTGCCAATCAAGTAAAAGGCATCATATCAAAATCTCAGATTTTGTCATGAAGGAGATGTATGGAGAGAATGTATTTTGCTTCCCCAAAATGATAAACTTTATCATGTGTTAAATATCTGGGCAGTTTATTTGCCACGTAGAAATTGTCAGTTCTCACCTTCCCATGTGCTAAGTGTGGGTTATACTGAAGGTGAATTGGGCTGTCGTCTCCTTCTCAGAGCCCTGAGATGTGTGAAATCCTCCCAGGGTTCCAGAAAATATTGCCACTGGTCTGAAGCTGTGCATTTCTTTACTCACAAATTGCTCACTTCAATTTTTGTTTTAATTTTAGAATTCTATAAATCTGCTGTCCAGACAGCACAGAAAGCTATTTTCCCCATCAGCTTTATATATAATAATTTTTATATTTTATAAAAAAATTTATATAATAAATTATATTAAAATATAATATAATATTATATATATTATTTAATATTATTTAATATAATAAATTATATTAAAAAATATATAATAATTTTTATATTTTATAAAAAAATTATTTTTTTATATTTTATAAAAAAAAATTATATATTTTATAATCTGAAAGTTGGCAGGGAATGTTAAGTTTATTCTTGCATTTTTGAAGATAGTGAAGTTGGGACTTAGAAAAAGTATGTCTATTCAAACTTCATGTAGCTAACTATTGGCCAAGGTAAGACTAGAAATTAAGTTCGCTAACATCTAAGTCAGTGGTTCTCAACCTTCCTAATGCCGTGACCCTTTGATACAGTTCCTTGTGTTGTGGTGACCCCCAACCATAAAGTTATTTTAATTTCAGATATTTACGTTACGATTCATAATAGTAGCACAATTACATTTATGGAGTAGCAATGAAAATAATTTTATGGTTGGAAGTCACCACAACATGAGGAACTGTATTATGGTCGCAGCATTAGGAAGGTTGAGAACCACTGGTCTAAGCCATCATCCCATTAGCCCACAGCAAATATTTAAAAGTGAAGCAAGTGATATTCACTGAAAAGGGTAATAACAATTACTGGGCTAAGAAATAAAAGTAATAATAATCAGTGTCATTAACAAAATACCTTCTATGTTTAGGCTTTAAATTTAATACTTAAGTGATTCCTTGGAAACCCTGAGAGGCAAATAACTAGTCCACTTACTGCTGAAATTCAGAAAAACACAGAGAGGGTATGAACTTGGCCCGGTCAGATAACCAGAAACAGCAGCATTGTTACTGGAAAGCGTGAATCTTCACTAATATTCATTTAACTCCTTTAGGCAATTTGTGAATTCAGGAAGTAGCAAGGGTGGGTTCCAGTAGATATTTCGCCTAGAACTGCTCTTTTGTTTGCATGTTATAAGAATAGTTAGAGCTGGATTGATCTCAAGAAGACTTCCAAGTCTAGAGAAGACTTTCTGCCAGCAACGTTATTTTAGACTTGAAAGTCTTCCTAATGAACAGACTGTTCCTACAGTGAACTGCTTCCACTGTTTGTCTTTATCCAGCCACCACGTGCTGTTCCATAACGCCATGAAATCACAAAATGATGCACAGAACAGACAGAGCTCCTGTCCTCACAGAGCTTCTGAGGAAAGAGTACCCAGCTCATGAGAACGTCACAGTGAAGAGCTTGTGGTGCTGTTGCACTAACTAACCCAGAGTTCTGGGGAGAAGGTGGCTGAGCACAGCAGAGCAGGGGCCTCGGAGCGGGCGCTACACGTAAGGTAGATGACTCATGCACAGGGGTGGCCATGGGAAGCTCTTGTCCTGCCCAAACTGTTAGAAGCTGCTGTGGCAGGAGCTTAAGAATGAAGGAGATGATGGCTGAGAATAGATTAGAGAAACAAGCCAAAGGGAAGTAGGGACTTAAGCAGGTACATGGTACAATCCATCCTATATTGTTTTGTTTTGTTTGTTTGACCGGGGCTGGGTTGGAACCCACCACCTCCAGCATAAGGGACCGGTGCCCTACCCCTTTGAGCCACAGGCGCCGCCCTGATCCTATATTTTTGTTGCTGTTTTCGTCAGTGGCTACCAAAGGGTGCCTGGCTTGGGATGGGGCAGGGATGGAATTATATGCAATCCACTGCTATTCTAGCCTGAAGGAGACCACCAAGGGAGTCAAGATTAAAGTCCAGGAATGAGGGAGGGTAGAGTAAGAGAAACAGCAAAAGAGATTGTGTCGGTCAGGGTCTCAGTAGGAAGCACAGGTCACGTCAGAGGCAGGGATTTACCCTCCAAGGCTCCACGAGCAGATGAGTTCACGGGGACAGCACACAGCAACTGCACCTGCTCTAGCAGGGCCCAGAGCGTCTGTGAGGACCCTGGCATCTTCATGCTCCTCTCCTCCCCCACCTGTCCTCTGTGGACGCTGCCTGTTGGCCAGGTCACCCTGGAATCTGGAGCTTACCAGATCCTCTGGGTGCCATTTCCAGGCCAGGGCACCTGTGGTGCTGCCTGTAGACAGGGTGTGTGGGGGGGGGCGGTCACCTAAAGGACCCAATAAAAAGCGCCCGACACAGAGAGTAAATATTTTAAACCACTTTTATAGAGATCAAACTCTTTTTTCTTACTTTCAATGGCATATAAATACAAAGGAAATGTAGGCGATATCTATTCTGTTCTCTCACTGGGGTATGATGAGAATTAAATTACTTTAGATGCTGGAAATTGCCTGGAAAAGTTTATGGCCGTGCGTTGTTGGTGTTGTTATCATGAGGTTGGGTTGCCATAGAGTGAAGGAAAACACTGCCTCTGCTCATAAAAACAAAGCCGGTTTTCGGGAGAATCAGTTTATTTATTGGAAAAATCGCATGTCTGATTAAAAGAGTATTTCAGCTCTGGGTAAGCAACTGAGGAAATAATTTGGGTGGTAAGGGCAACTTGCTGCTTTTCCCACCCTGCCCTTATTTTACAAGTGTGTCTGTTAGGTCTATAACAACAAATTCTCTGTGATTAGAAAGCAAAAGATGGAAATGCAACTCTCAGGACATATTTTTTCCTGTATTTTATCAGTGAAAACGTTAAGGGTCAAAATCATCTGTCATATTTTCTATTATAACCAAATTGTTGATGTAGAAGTTATGATTAGCAAGGTTATAAGAATGATTTGCATAGAAAGATTTGAAGGCACCTTTTCAAAGGAAATTCTACCGCAGAGAGAAACCCATATGACTAGAAAATAAAACTGAAGTTGACAGTTGTTGTCAAAAAGTATAGTGATTTAATTAGAGGAACACATTCAGAAAGATGTCAAATAGCTAAATGG
Organism: Arctocebus calabarensis; assembly: GCA_963573935.1. Lineage (NCBI taxonomy): Eukaryota > Metazoa > Chordata > Mammalia > Primates > Lorisidae > Arctocebus > Arctocebus calabarensis. Next base: position 78,011 of record CAUYON010195195.1, on the reverse strand, counting down.
TCTGTGCACTTGATTGGAAACTATGTATCAAATATAAAAGGCACCAGCAATTCTCCTTAATAGAATCTATGTTGGGCTGTAAAATCTAAGTACAATAAGTTAAAGATAATTAGTAAATTATCTTTACTAGTAATTAGGGGGAGAAAGGTGATTGGGTTATATTTTCTTAATTCTGTATTGATTTTTTTCACAGAGAAATATGAAGTCAAAAGTAAAACTTGAAACAACTGGGATGTGTATTTTCTTTTTTCCTTTCTGTCTTTCATTTGTTGTTCAAATCAAACTTGCTATTTCTAAATTGTCATGGTAGATTGAAATTTTACATGAAAAATCCCTTGGTTAAGACAATAACTCTTACCTCCCATGAAATGTTGAACCAAGGAATGATGCCAAAGCTTATGTTTATTATTGTAAGTTTCTAGCAAAGCAGGTCAACACTTCTCCAATAAGAGTATGTTTTGTTTCCATAAAGGACAAAATCTTATTGATTTATTGGTATATAATATTATTTTAAGTAATATATGTCTTATTGTTTTGCTCCAAAGAAATCGGAAACTGCAATATTTTTAGTTATATAAGATCTACATATGCTAAATGTTTATTGTCAATTAAATAGAATGTGTAACTGGCATCTCTTTGACTGGTGGTGTTATAAATAACTACAAAAAATATTCAAATATTTTAAGAAATTGAAATAGTTCCATGAACATAAAAAAAAGAATTTAGGCTTGGCACCACTTTTTTTATTAGGCATATTCTGTATTTTTGTTTATTAAAGGTTCATAATCCATGTATGTCAGGACCCAGGATATCCTTAGCCAAAATACTGGGCATAATTTGTTTCCTTCTGAGATCAAAGGTTTTGTATAATATATCTCCATGTATATTTGATTATCTCCTGATCTATTGTGTGTGTACGGACACATCACTTTCATCTAAAAGATGTGTGAAAAGATGTGCCAAAAAATTGTAACCCTAAAGTGAACTTATTAGATGGTATTCCTGCAGTGAAGTGATATTCTCTTCCAGCAGTGCCCAGGCTGCCCCCTGCTTTAATGGCAGGAGGTTTAACATCCAGCTTGCTGTGCACCTTGCCGTGGTGAAAGGGGGTTCACCCAAGTCATGGCGCACTCGCCCTGCCACACGTGGCTATGCCAACTCCACTGCTCAGAACTACTTCAGACAAAGTGTGAGAGCAGTAGAGTAGAAGAACATACAGAAAAGTAACAACTGTGTTAATAGTGCATTTTTAAAGAAGTCATTGCATAACAATAAGAAAAAATATACACTAAATATAGGACAGCCATAACTAAAATGAGCTCAGGAGAAATGGCATTTTGCTGATTTTGCTGTTCCTATTCTTACTTGTGAAGTATCACTGTATTAAGTGAGGTAATGGGAAGACCCACACACCTTTTTCCCCAAGACCACATGTTAGGGTCCCAGAACTGTCTTTAATGATGTGGTTCTACTGGGATAGGTTACTGGCTACTGGACATTAGTCAGAGCCTTTGTGCTGCCTTAAAAGACTAAATTATCTTATCCTTCTTGTGACTGACACTTTGTACCCTTTGACCCTTCACCTCCCTCAATTCCCTTCACCTCCCCCCACCTGCCCAGCCCCTGGCAAACTTCTGCTCTGGTTCTATGAGTTCATCTTCTTTGTATCCCACCTATGAGTGAAAACAGGCCATTTTTATCTTTCTGTATCTGACTTAAATGAAGCTAAGTGGGGAAATAAGAAAATCTAAATGATAAAAACTATTTATATGTATAATTTATTTACACACACACACACACACACACATATATGTATATATAGAGAGAGATAGAGAGAGAGAGAGAGACTAAATTAATCACTGGTTGTCTAAGTTAAGATCTTATTCATCACGCTGGCTGAGGTTGCACTTGCACATGTGGGCATGGACCCAGCCATGTTGTTGTAACTTGGGCCACCCATAGGAAAAATACAGACTCCATTTTAGGTACAAATTAGGTGGTGATTTATTTATATCTTCACAGGCAGGTCGCTGCCCCAAAGGGCAAACGGCCCCTAAGTGCAGTACAGGCTGATTTTTATACCCCTTTTGTGCTGATGTGGCAAAGCAAGCATGTGCAAAAGCAGAACGTGGCTGGTTACAGGGCAGGGTTACAGTCAGGTAGTTGGCTTAGGGGGTTGCTGTGTGGCGCTTGGCACAAGGACAACTTGGGAGATGCAGTAGCCTGGGAAACTCAGTAACCTGGGAAACTCTGCTTGAGTAAGTTTTTACTATTGTTTCAACCTCGGCTAGGGAGTCAGGGAGACCCGAGAACTTCCTTGTCTGAAATCTGTTCTCAGAATTAAATGAATTGGGGGGGGGGTGTTGAGACGGACAGGGACTCAGTCTGAAACAGTTAGGGGCCCTTAGGGGTCCTCTTGCTGGGTCAGTTACTACAGTGTCAGGTCAGAGCTGCCCATGCCCAGGTGCCGCCTGCCTGGCTGTGCCTGGGCCGTCCCATTTCTGAGCACCCACATCAGCTCTGACAGGTGCTGAGGAGACACACTTGGACACTCTCTACACAACAGCAGAATAAATTTCGAGACTCTAGTTATAATGTGGAAAGATTAGACCTTGTCAAATTAGATATTCAATCAAAGGATTTTTTTTCTTTTTTTTTTTTTTTTAGGGTTTGCTTCAATGATGTAAAACTGGCTTTACAGGTTCTTAAACTCATCATACCATGTATTTTGTTCAAATGCCTGAATTATGCCATTGAAAAACTTAAAATTACTATACACATAAAAATTTAAATTTCTTTCTGCAAAATGTAAAAAAAATCAAATCAGAATTTAAAATCTGTATAGCCTTTTTACCAATGACTCCTTTTAAATAAATACCTGGGTCATGAAGTCCTGTTGGTCACACCCACAAGCCCAGCACAGAGATGCAGGAAGGGCACTGCTGACTGTGTTTCTTGAAAGTGAAATTATGGGCCATAACATGTCTCAAAACTTTCAGAACATTCTATGTAACAATTGATATATGTGACACATAGAAGAGTGTTTTCTAGCTGGAAAAAACAAAATCATCATGGAAAAGAAATCATATGTAAATCAAGAGAAAGCAGAAGAGAACTGTCATGGAAAATGAGATGATATATATGGCTCTAAAATTCCTTTGCCAAGAGCTTCTTGGAGCTTACTGACCAGTAGACAGGCGTGAGATAAACCAGAAAAAGCACTGACCTCTCTGTGAGACAGTGGTGAATCGCAGCCCTTAGCATGTGCAGAGCTGCTTGGCGGTGGGGACCCACGGCGGTGTCACAGCACCTTTGCAAATGCTCAGGAAAGATTTTTCTTTGGTCTGTTACTGAAAAGAGCAGCTCCCAAAGCAAGATGGTGAGCTTGGCCCTTTTTTACGGTGAGCAGCATTTGTGAGCATGAAGTCCATTACAATCAAAGGAATACTACTGAGTGCTTGCTAAGAGTAAGTCACATTAATTTGTTTCCCATTAAAGATAAGTAAGTGATAAAAATCTGCCGGGGTGTTCCCGGCAGTGGATTCGTCCTTGGAGAGCTTCCCTCCCTGCTGTGCGTGTGAGGTGCAGACAGGAACGGAGTTCTGGGCCACCTGTCAGTGAATGCAGGATGCCCGGTGAGGGCAGTAGCACAGGGAAGAAAATGCTTTCCAGAAGGCAAAGAGCCCGGTTAGTTGTTTCCTCAGCTGTGCAGGTAAACGTAAAACCTGGACTGTTGGTGAGGCGGAGCCAGTTCCTGACCCAGGTGGCGCCCACGGCTGGTGCTTTCTTTGGACTCTTCAGACTTGACTGAAAGGGGACGTGGCTCTACCTTGGGCCAGTGACATGGGGCCTGGGAGCGGTGATTAGGGATCTCGCTCTTACAGAGTCCCTTGCTGTCTAACGTCTAGTGCTTGAACTTCCTCCATGATTAAAGATTTAACTCTTTGGTGTTAGAAAGAGGTCAGGGATGTGAATGCATGGGAAGGCCAGGAAAGGAAGGCAGGGGAGAGAACAGCCACCTCGAGGTGTCCAGAGCAGCCGAGGACCAGGCCCGGCCTGCAGAAGCTCAGATCAGCACTGCAGGCCCACTGTGGGCCCGATGCCTCTGCGGACCACATCTGCTGACAGATGGGGTGGTCATCATGGTGAATGAGCTGCAAGTGAGATGGACGCCTGAGGAGAAGGTGACCCTGCAGCTCCACTGCCCAGCCACTGGTCAGTCCTGGGGAATTTACTACTATGAAACCTGATGAAGATAATTATCTGCTGGGAACAAGACAGCATCCGAGCACAGGTGAACCATTACTGGCTGCGTAGTACAAAGATGATTTTTATTATTTTGAGAAATATTTCTCCATTTGCGTTTCCAAAACAGAGGTTATGACCCTCTTGAAAGTGCAAACATAGCTTCAATGAAAGCCCGAGATATTTTGTGGTTGGAGACGTGTGTCTGTGATCTGTTAGTTGATGTGTAAAACATATTCCCCTTGCCGTATAACAATGAAGTTTATGTAATTAGCTGTTCTGAATTTGTTTATCTGTTTCATTATTTCTCAACTACTAAAAATAAGCGGGACACATTCTTGATATTTTCATTGGAAACTGTTTAGTCACATTATAGGCACCTTCTGATTTATGGAAATCATGTTCAGAGGAAAATTACCCCATGGGGCAGGGCTTTCTCCTCCCTGCCTGCCACCCCTAGATGGGCATGCTGGTGAAGGGTGTGAAAGGGTGGAAAGAAGAAGACAAGTCCTTCCTTTTTTTTTTTTATAATTTTATTATATCATAATTGTGTACATTAGTGCAATCATGGGGCACAATGTGCTGACTTTATATACAATCTGAAATATTTTGGTCGAACTGTTAAACATAGCCTTCATGGCATTTTCTTAATCACTATATGAAGACGGAGCATCTTTCTGTTATTTTTTAAAATTAAATATCTCCAACAAATAAGACAACACTGCCCGGGAGCCCCCGTTCTTCCAGCCTGCAGGCTGAGGCGTCAGCGAGTGAGTGGTCCTGCACGCACCTGTGGCCAGGCCCAGCGGACGCCTGAGTCAGTCATTTCCTAGGGATGTCGTCAGCGTACCAGCAGGCACCCCCGCTGCCCTAGCACCACTAATCCACTTCTGTCTCCACAGACGTGCATATTCTTGGCATTTCATACGAATGAAATCATACAATGTGTGCTTTTTTGGGCAACAGGCATTTTTCCTTGGCATGATGTTTCCAAGGTCCATCCCCGCTGTAGCACGTGTCAGAACCACATGTCGTTTTACGCAGAACCACATTCATTGCGTGGAGGTACCACGTTCTGTTTATCCATTTAATAAGTATGGGTTCTCTGTCTCTGCTCTTTGACCATTATGAATAATGCTTCTGTGTACGTTTGTGCTTACGTGTTGGTGTGGAAGCACCAAATAATTCACACTTGGCTTTTAGAAGACGAACGGTAACCTTTCCTCCTCTGCACAGCGTACCTGCTGCTCCTGGAGTGGTAATGAACTCCATCCGAGTCCTTGAGGGTCAAAATGGGAGAGACTTTGTACTTCCCATTCTGTGCTTTTGAAATAAGAAAACTGGGACCTGTGAAGTCAGTAAATTACCCGAGGTCTGGCAGCTTGTCAGCATCAACAATTTGATTTCAAAATCTGCTTCAGACTTAGGAAGTCAGACAATTAAGTTCACAAACTCATCCTGGAAAAAGTGCTTTGTCCATCCCTGGTGAATCTCACTGTGGTCACCTTTGAAGATGGTCCCCTGCTGACCATTGTGACATTTAGCAATGAGGTGGGTAGCGCTTCTTCTAGGGTGAGTTCACAAACTGAACTGTCGGGCCTTGGCGTTCTGCCGTCTTCATTCTGTGCATTATAAGACCAACCTGGAGGTGTCTGATCTGAACTGAGATCAGGTGAGCTGGACAGGGAAGCTACATCTCATAATGGCTTTTCTTTGGAGCATAGAGTAATCTTATAAAAACCTTTATGTATAATTGAAATTTTAAGTACCATAGTTGATGCTTCAGAAAGAATGTGTGTATGCAATATGTTAGGCATTAACAGTTTATGTCCGTATTCACATGTTTCCATGACATTCTTTACAAGTACCATCTCGTAGCAGACTCTATTCATGTTCTCCTGACTCTCAGTCTATATGGACTTGGGCCAATGGCAAACATCTCCTGGGCATTTCACGTTGGATGTCTTGGCATGCAAAGGAAACTATACCCATATTAAGGAGTAAAGATAGCGCAACAATTAATGAGCAAGAAAGCAGGTGAAGAGAAGCTACATTAAATTGCATGCTTGAAGGCCAACTACAGCATGGCATACTGATTTGACTGCTAACATAGAGACTTTGATTGCATCTTTGATAGTAATTAGAAATATGGCTTTATAAAATCTCATCTATTTCTTGGAGTGTAAGTTACATTATCTTTAAAAAGACTGGATATGTTACCATCCGGAGGATCTTACAGCCATGAAATGCTTCTGTTGAAAGACACAGTGTATTATTTGGAGGAACATACACTTACATGAGACACAGAATGAACAGGTGCTCACATGTGCCACCCGTCAGTGAGTGGAGAGACAAAGTCACCCTGTGAAAAGCTGTAGACCGAGCTTCATCTTGCTTCTCCTCCATTCTGCTACTGGAGGCTCCTGTGACTTTCTGGGTTTGTATTTCTCTTGGTTAAAGACACAGGCCAGCTGCAGTGGCTCACACCTGTGATCCTATGGCACTTTAGGAGGCTAAGGAGGGAGGGTCAGTTGAAGCTAGGAGTTCAAGACCACCGTACACAACATAGAGAGACCCCATCTCTATGAAAACAATCTTAAAAGGTAGCTGGGATGGTGATGTGCACCTGTAATCCCAGCTGCTCCGGAGGCTGAGGCAGGAGGCTCTAGGAGTGCAGGAGTTTAAGCTTCTGTGAGCCATGATGGCGCCCCTGCTACACTCCAGCCACAGCCACAGAGAGAAAGACCTTCTTGCCTCTGGAGAAAAAAACAAAGCAAAACAAAAAGAGACAGGCCTGCCTTGCTGGGACATGATGAGATAAAGGTGTGTCCATTCTTGGGTAGGAATTCCTGCCCTGCACTTGGCTAGAACCCTTTACAGGAACGGTGTTCTTAGAAGCAGAAAGACTTACCAGAGTTAAGGAAATATGCTTTTACTAAAATACTATCCTAAAAACTGTTTTCCTACTTATCAGAACAACTGGAAAGTGTGGCAGCCAAGCGACCGTTGTAGCTGCAGCTTAGTTACACAGACCGCCGTGTGCAGACTCCACTTCACCAGCAGAGCTGGACTTTTTTTTCCTACCTGCAGAACTGTTTACAGAACATTTCGATTCAGTGTTGTTTCCAGGCACAGTAGTTTGCAGCAATGCTACTAACATTATGATAGTATTTATGATTGACTAGCAATTTCGACAATAAAGAAAAAAAAAACTTTGTCCTGATAGGAAATCTGTAGCCCAGCATTTTCCATGGGCCCACAGTGGATGAGAAACTCCTGGATGTGGGAGGCAGAATCCCCACTGAGCCCCGTGTTGGTCCTAACAATTGTTCTTGTGGGTTTTTACTAGAACAAAAATTTCAATAGTGCCCTTTTCATTTGTTATAGGTCTGCATTTATAACTATTGCCCTGGTAAATGAAAAATAGAAGGTGGGAATAATTACGTAACTTCTAAAGATAATATGTTAGTAGAATTCCCTAGAATAAGACGTTCTACCATAGATGATTGTATTATAACATGTTTGATCCCCCTATAAGAGAACAATGATGGCTAGCATTCACTGGGCCAGCCACTTTTGGAAATGCCTTCTCCAGGTCGGGTCAGATTTATCTCATGAATCAGGGGCTCCCATTGCTCCTTCCATTGGATATGATGCTGAGACTTAGGGGAATTCAGTGCCTTGTAGGAATCATAGAATTAAGCAGCATTTGGTCACACCTTGATGATTCACCAATGTATAGGAAAAATGTCCATCAAAGTATAGGAAAAATTATTTCAAATTGTTTTACAAAAATAATAATTGACATTTACAGAATTTGAGAATAGTAAGGAAAGACACTGCTGGTGGCCAGTCACTTGCTGGCTTTTCCTCTGCTCCTGGCCCTCCCCGGGGCCCAGGTTAGCAGGCCCTACTCAGGGGACGTTCGGTGCTGTTGGGGTCAGAGGTGGACAGGGAGAGCTGTGGGGTAGGAGCTGACCACGGGAAGGGCGTGGTGATCAGGTGGGCAGATAGTGCAGGAGGAGGGGCAGGCGGCTCTCGTCTGGGGCTCTCGGAGGGCAGAGGGTGGTCCTAGTGACAGACGCCCTGGGCTGGGTGTGCTGGGGAGACAGACAGGGTCCTGCCTAACGGAGGGGGACAGACAGTACAGCCGGGTTTCCATGAACCCTGGGTGGGTGCTGCCCGGGCCAGAGGGAGGGAGCAAAACCCACAAAGTGACCTTCTTGCAGTTTCACGGCTAACTGTAGTCATAGTGGACGAAACCTGAACAGCTTAGTTAGAAGAATAAACGACGTGTGGAGTGAATAAAGCATTAGCGATGAATTCATCCTGAAGTCATGAAACCTCTTCATCCTTAACCACCGCTACCTCCTTGGTCTTCCCTTCCTCAGGAAGCGAAGGGCCCAGACATCTGCTTGCAGCAGGTGTGATGTGAGCGTTCCGTTGCAAACGCTCTGCCAGGAATCGGACAAACAGCAGATCAGAGACAGGGTTGGAAAACGCCTTTTGGCACATTCCCCGATTCTTACCTTGGCAGGCTTGATTTTGTTTTAGTTCATGTCTTGAGCTTTCAGTACTCATTTTTATACTGCTATTTCACAATTGTATTATCTTTTTTGAGTCACAGTTTGTAAGGACATGGCTTATGTGTCTATTTTAATGCAACAGAATTTCTCTTTTTGTATGTAGTATGTTTTCTAAACAGTCAATGGTCACTGGTCTTCCTTCCTTCTTTACATCGCAGGGAAGGCCCTGCCTCCGAGCCTGAATCCTCTCAGAGCCCTATGACTGGGGGGCGGGGAGGGCGTCCTTTCCTGCAAACAACAGGCCTTTGTATAGCACCTTTGGATGACCGTGTAAGCTCAAAGCATGCAGCAGTTCTTTGGGGAGCTCTCCCTTTATCTCAGTGAGTTCTAAAATTGTATAAATGTAAATCCTCACAAAGACTTCATTTTCTTCTCTGCTTTCTGTAGCTGATGTAGCAAAAACGTGTCTTTGTAAATCTTGTCAATTTAGAAAGAATTTTTCTTTGGCTTCCCACTAATGTCCAATTTATTAAAACCCATTTCTAAAGCTCAAAATAAGAAGAAGAAGAAAAAAAAAAAGGCTTGAATCAAATCCATTAAAGTCCCAGAGCTTATTTTCAACTCAATATGAGTTAAATTAAGTGTATGTTTCACACATATGTCACGGCATCTTATTCATAGCAGACACTCGGGTGAACTTGCTAGGCCACAGAACCAGATTTTTTTGTTAACTATTATTCAAGCTGTTTCTGTGAAGGCTTTACCTTTTTTACATAAGAGCAACATTTAAATCAGTAGACTTTAAGTAAAGTGGATAACTGTCCATAATATAAGTGGGTCTCATCCAGTTAGTTGAAGACTTTAAGGTAAATCAACGGACTATGCCCAAGAAGGGAACTTTCCCAGCAGATAGTTTTGGGACTCGGACTGCTGGGTCCACTCTTCCTTGGGATGATTTTATTTCTGCAGCCTACGCTGCAGATTTTATTTTTTTGAATCATTTATTTTTGTTTGTGTGTGTGTTTGTTTTGAGACAGAATCACTAGTTGCCCTGGGTAGAGTGCTGTGGCATCATAGCTCACAGCAACCTCCAACTCTTGGGTTATAGTGATCCTCTAGTCTCAGCCTCCCGAGTAGCTGGGACTACAAGCACCTGTCACAATGCCCAGTTGTTTTTTAGTATTTTTAGTAGAGACAGGGTCTTGCTCTTACTTGGTTGCTTAAAGTCCTGAGCTCAAGCAATCCACCCACCTGGGCCTCCCAAAGTGCTGGTATTACAGGTATGAGCCACTGCGCCTGGCCATCCTGTGGATTCTAGACTTGCCCCCAGTCACGCCACGTGAAACAATTCCTTAAAATCAGTCTCAGTCTCTCTCGGGATAGACAGATGGTAAATAGATGGGTGATAGAGAGATAAATACACACACTCATACCCTCCTTCAGCTCTGTTCCTGTGGAGAACCCCAACTAACACCTTGTGACAGCTTCTGTGGGCCTGTCTTGTTTTTCACCCTGGTACAGGTGTATTATTGTCACTTTTGCCTTTTTTTAGGCATATTGATTGAACCAAAGTAAGTTCTCCTTTTTCTAATTTTTGTTTTGTACTTTCTTTTTCCTTTTAAACCAGCATGTTGCTATTCATCCAGCTGAGTTACTGAATGAGTATGCATTAGTCATGTCCTTGATGCACTGAAGTCTCAAAAATTATCTTAGTTGCTTCCAAGACAGATGGAATTATGGGCAGTATCATTTTGAAGTTTAGTACATTTTTTTCTTCTAGACTCAATAGTCATTTATGGTACTAACGTATTATCCAGCCAGAGTAGTAGCAGATGTTAGTATAAATTAGAGTATATTTGTACAGTAGTTGTGGAGGCAAATAACATTATTAATGGCATATAAAACAGGATAAGATATGAGATTTCTGATCTTTAGTTTTAGTTGAAACAGGAAATACTGAACCAAAACTATTTCTCGTGGCGTGAAGTCCAGTGCGACACTCTGACAGTGAGTCCGTTGCACATTAAAAAGGAGAGATTTACGTGTCATAGGCAATATTTGTTTGCTTTGAATTCTGTTCACATCTGTGGCAGTAACAGATTCACTGTTAGTAAATGGTGGTCAGGCTACATAGAATCAAGAATAAGGATTCAATGTTCCTGTGGATTTTGACAGATCCCGTTCGGTTACAGAACAGGCCACGTGGTAGGCGACAGTGATGAGAATGACTTTCACCGTGATGGAGCCCACGGCACTCTTTACGTGGTTTTTTTCCTTGGGCTATGTATATAGTGACTGGGGCCTAGAAGTGTTTGTGATTCAGTTACGTGCTGTCTAATCAGTTTGTTCTCCTCTCAACAACATATCACTCTGATTTTCATGCTTGTTCAGCTGAAAAAAAAACAGAAAATGAATTCAGAATATGAATAATTGAGGTTATTGGTGGGGGCTCAGGAGAAGCAGCTGTACATGCCAGGGCAGCAAGCCGCATGGAATGTGAAATCTCAGGACGCAGACACCGCCTGGCATTCATCAAGGTCGATTTCACCACTGGAAGGACACTGTTTATAGGTAGCACAGGATTTTCTTATGAAAATAGTATAGATAGGCCCACTCTAGCCTTTGCCGTTTCAAGATATTTCACACCAAGTGGGCATATTACAAATTTAGTTCTCATTTTCTCCCTTTATCTTTCTTTTCCTAGATTTTTTTTAATCAATTCATTTAGAGTTTTTCTAATGTCATCCTGAGATCTTTCAGAGCCTTTCTGTTATTTTGTTTATGTGAAAATTAAAGTGAGTAGATTTCTTGATTTTTGTTGTTATTTAACCTTTATGTGAGGCCTCCTCATTCCTGAACTTATTTATTCAGTTAAATTTTAGAATATTTTCCTGTGTTTTATTTCCCAGTATTTTCAGCATGCAATGTTCATCTCTAAAGTATATCTGGCTGTTGAGAGCCCTCAGGCAGAAGAATGAAATAAGAGACATCCAAATTGGAATAGGAGAAGTCAAGCTGTCCCTTATCAAACCCATTATATGGCCTATGTCTAGAAAACCATAGAGTCTCCAACAAAATCTCCCAGTTTGAATAAATGAATTCAGCAAAATTTCAGGATACAAAATCAGTGTATAAAAATTAGTAGCATTTCTGCATAAAAAATTATGAGAACCAAACAAAAAAATGAACATAAAAATAAAATAAATTTAAATAAATTAATTAATAAAATAAATTAAAAATAAAACAATAAGATAAATTTAATCATAAAAATTAATAGATTTATTTAATACAATAAAAAAGACAAGTAGAAAAAACTAAGAAACAAAACAAGAGGGCAATCCCATAAAGGAGATGAAAAATAAAAAACAACAAAAAACAAAGAGACAAAGAAAACCCTAGGAAGGCATTTAACCCAGGAGGTGAAAGTACAAAACACTTATGTGAGAAACTGTAAGTGACACAAGCAAATAGAACATCATCCCCTGCTCTGGGACCAGAAGAATTAATATTGTTAAAAAGGTGATGCCGCCTAAAGCAATTTACAGGCTCGGTGCTTCCAATTATACTACAAGGCTATGGTAATACAACAAGATGGTAGTGGGATAAAAATGACACACAGATCAATGGAACATAGTGGGGAATCCAGAAATAAGCCACATTTTTGCAACCAACTGATGTTTAACAAAGGAGATAAGAACATACGTGGGGAAAAGAACACCTTTTGCAATAAATGGTGTGGAGAAAAGTGGATTGCCACATGCAGAAGGTTGAAAGTGGATCCCCCTCTCTTAAGGACAGTAACTCAAGATGGATGAGAGAGTTAAATGTACGACCTAAAACCATAAAAATACACGAAGAAAACCCAGGGAAAACTCTTGTGGAGATGGGTCTCATGACCATGGCTGCAAAAACATAAACACAGGCAAATCCCTTTTATCACTGGACATGTACAAACTGTGCTCACAGTCCTTTGAAGCAAATCAACATTCAGGAGGATGCAGGTAAATGTTCCGTCCATGGGAATATTTCTTCCAAACTGATGCTCATGACAGTTCAGGATTAGTCTTTTTACAGACTTGGAGCCCCTGTTGTAATTTCTCCGACGTTTCTCTGATTTCCCTGCAAATGGCTCTGTCACAAAACAGTAGTTTGTGGCAGAATCACATGTTGCAGCATCATCAAAACAGACATTTCAGTAGGGGTCACGGTCTGTGTTCTGAAAATGCAGCCTGGTACACTGGAAAACTCCCCCTGAAAAGATGTTGGGTATTGTCTTTATGTTGCCAGTACACGCCCAATTTAGAGGAATTCCAGTTAATCTTAGTATTTCTTCTCTTAGGAAATCACCAGAATTCTGGATGAACACCTCCTTCCTTAACTCCCAGATGTAGTTTCTGGTTTTAAACTTGATTATTTACATCCACTTTTCCACATAAATAGTTGGAAGGCGTCTGATGGAGTTTGCGTGCTGTCCCCGTCACTTCTGTTGTTGAGGGGACTGTGGTCTCCCCCGCCCCTTCGTGCTGTGAGTCCGTCATCTCCGCTGTGGGCTGCTCTATTTTTACAGGAGAGGACTTCTTCTCTTGGCCTCCACATCCTGTATTTCTTCTTCTCCATCTTCATCGTCTTCTCTTCCTCCTCTTCACTCTCTTTCTCAAGTGAATAATTTCACTTTCCACCTCTACAAATTCTTCTTGTTTACTACCTGAACTAGTAAAAATGTCCTCAGCATTCCCTTCAAAATCTGACAAGATCGATTCCTCCTCTATCTCAGCTACCCACCAATTTTATTGCCTCTCCACTATATCTGTGTCCGTACCGTGAGAAAAAAAAGTTCTTGCTTGACATAAATGTATTGAGAGAATTATCAGATATTCTATCATTTTAGTCATACATACTTGGATTCTCACCAAACACAAAGACACTGCTCACTGACTTCACTGTGAAGAATAATTTAAACAAAATAGAGCATTGGCTTTTCCTGGAAAAGAAACCACAACTTACGGCAGCTGGTAAGGAAAGTGTGGGGAAGTGCTGGTCTGGGAGGGCTGACCCGCAGCACTGTCCCAGACAGGAGGGGAAGGGTCTAATAAAAAAAGCAACAAGCGGGGAAACCACAGCTGCCACATAAACAGGTAACAACAGCAAAGTGACAGAGGGGTCAGTCCCTGACTCCCCACACCCACCCACTGGTATGCAGCTAGTAATCTATAGAAATTGGTATTCTGCATTTAATAAGTATTCTGCATTTTATAATCCTCATAACAGTCCCTTAGAACTGAGGCTGTTCCGATCTTTATTTCGCACATTAAAAAACAGATGCGCAATTCTAAAAGGGTACAGGTGAAACTTATTAAATGCAGACTACCAATGTCTTCATATAGTGATTAAGAAAATGCCATGAAGGCTATGTTAAACAGTTCGATGAAAATATTTCAGATTGTATATGAAGTCAGCACATTGTGCCCCACAATTGCACTAATGTACACAATTATGATTTAATAAAAATTAAAAAAAAAACAGATGCACAGTAGCAATTAAATGACTTGCCCAACATCACCTGGTTAATGGTTGAGTGGGGCTTGTAGAATGCGTCTGGCTTTGGTTTCTGTACCTCCAACAGGTTCATTCATCAGGATGTTGACGGTCGGGAGCTGACAGTCCACTCACGTTCTAGTGTCTGTCGCATGGCTGCTGTGACTTGTTGCATGTACTAGAAAACCTACCTTTGCCGATATGAGCCTATGAAATTTTCTGTATTTTTACTTTATTTTGGTATTCAAATTTGCTCATCGCACATGTACAGTGATGCAAGTTTTTCATCTGTAACATCTTCACTTTTCATCAATTTTTGAAATCTTTTTGTTAATTTACTCTGATGTGTAGAGTTTGTTTGAGCTCTTATGGGTTAATGGACAGAAAGAAATTTGATAAATATACTTTAGCCTTTTCTAAATCTGCCTTCGCCACGGCAATGCCAGGTGTTCTCAGGTCAGCCCTTTCTCTGAAATATGCCTTTCATTTGTAGCAAGATTTGTTATGTGTTAATTATCACTGAAAGTGAGACAAGAGCAGGGAAAAGTTCCATTAAGTAGAATTAATCCTGGGTTGTCATTTAATGGAAAGCTCTTAACAAACAATACATCTTAGTACATTTTGCTGCCGATGTTTGTGGTTTAAGGCAACAATGATCAGAGTAACCTCTCTCAGGTGTTTCCCTGACTGTCCCCAGAAGCGAGGTGGCTCTGTCTGCAGATCCGACAGTGAGGACGTTCCCTCCTGAGTCTTTCCGTCTGTTTGTGTCCCGCAGCATCCAAGGAGTTGGTTGTCTCATTCATCCTCCAAGCCCACGTTTGCTTCCTGCATACCTTTGAATACTCTTTGTCTCTACAAAGGAGTAAACGGCAGCTGTTTGATGTAGATTTACATTTGTATATGCCACTTTGTACTGAAGCAAAGACTTTGAGCAGAGAAGATGGAATAACTTGTATTCTCTCAGTTCTCGTTGTTCAAAGCCCCATTGTCCTGACTTCACTGAACGTGATGCCCTGAAGTCCCCTGCAGCTCTCTGTCACCTCACAAACCATGTGGCACATTAGCTTATGGGCTTTTAGGACACCCTCTCCTTTCCCTGAGTCATGCTATATTTTCTCTCAGGGTAGAGTTTTAAATTTTCTTTTGCTTCTTGTGACTTGAGAGGCACCAATAAAGAACACATCCAGAATTATTTTCCCCCAGTAAGTTGGCACAGTGGTTCACATGGTGGCAATTTTTAGTTACTAACTTTTCATAAGATTTCCGATGGAAAGATCCAGATCTCGAGATGAGGTACTACAAGGATAAAAAATGAACCAGCCACGACTCTCGCTCTGAAAGAACTTCTAATAAAGTTTCCAAGTCACTACAAGCCCCAGGTATCTTCTTATTCCGAGGAGAGTATGGAGTTGAGAGGACCCGATGGGCTTCATGATGGAGATAATACTGAACCTAGATCTGGAAGAATCACAAAGACTTCCTCACAGAAGACAGATCCTCCCAGCAAATGAGACAGTGCTTATTTACTCCAATTTGATCATAATTATTTATAGTAGTAGGTACTATGTTACAGTATTCCAGAAAACCGGAAGGCAAGGATACAACTGGAAACAAGAGATCTTCACATCGGATTGGTGTTTGCTCTAAGCAAAAGGCAGTATTGAGGCAGAATAATAAAAACGAGGCTGCTTTTAAAGATGAAGAGGCTTAATGCCAAGAAAGGAGTTTGGATGCAATCTGGGTGAATGGGGAGGGGTGAATCTCAGAACTTTGGAAATCTTAATTGGGAAATAGTGTAGAAATGAATTGCAGGCAGGATGAGAGACAAATTAGCTGGCCGTGTGCTCAGATCAGGGTGCCTGAAGAACTGGTGTGTATGTGTGCTGCTTAACTCAATTAAAGTATGCCATCCTAATGATTTTTCTTGTTAATGAGGAGGTAAATAATTTTTTCTTGGTCTGATTTTTCAATTTCCTCTTTTTAATTGATGGCGAATCTGTAGTAATTCAGAGGCAGGCATTAATTCAGACAAACCCTGGATTTGACTTACCACAGAATGCCATAAATTACTTTATGGGGAGTTACAGAACTTGGGAAAATTCTCAAAAGCAAATTATTTTAATTCACTTGATTTTTCTGATGATATTCTTTACCCACATTCCTTAGAATGGGTTATGTCAAAGAACAGAGAGAGTGGTGTTATCAAAAATAACACCAAACAATAATGATAGAGTAATGGAAATTCCAGGTTTGATTTGGAAAAGTAGCTGTTCCTTCTTCTTGTTCCCTCCTCAGTCACCCTTCAAGTGTTGCTGCTTTTTGGTGGTGGAATTAAGGGTTATATGTTTTTATTGTTGTTGCTGTTGCTGTTGTTTTCCAGACTGGTGTGCTGCTGAATTCCTACAAAATAAAACTGTCTCATGGTTCATTATTTACTTTAATCCAATTGCCCTTATGCATAGTGACTAAATTGGAACATTTAGACCAATGCTGGGATGACTGGAGACTAGGAATTGGGTGAAGAATGCAACTTGTATTCTGCTCGATGTCATACCTTATAAAGAGTTTTTCAGTGATTTGACACCTCCAGGAATGTCTTGACATCTCACTAACTTGCAAAGATGCTCAGTTCCTCTTGGGTGAGTAGGGGGCGCTCCAAGACCATCAAGGCCCCATTAAGTAGCAAGCCTGGGCCACGTCCATTCCTGCAGAGGCCCTGAGGCCCGGCAACTCCCACTGCTGCAGAGGTTCTGACGCCGGGCCACGCCCACTGCTGCAGAGGCATTGACGCGCTGCCTTCTGTCAGAGATACACCTGTCGTGCTGTCATTGCTTCTCAGTAACGCATTGCATGGTGCTCTAGAATCATCCAACATCTAACATATAGTGACCTTTTCTGATCTGAGCAGTGACTCTCCTCTCAGGACACATATAGTTGTTTTAGCGGATTGGTTCTATCTGTCAGTTTCCAAAATAATCAATAGTGATTTACCCATTTTATTAGAGAAATAGTATTTGTTCCCTTGGAATCCAAAATTCTGTAAGATGCCTGCCCAAGTTGAGGATCAGCAGAAGTTAGAACCTCTGTAGTTTAACTTGCAGGTCTCTGGAGAACAGCAGTCTGTTGTTCTAGATTCTACAGCCAGTGACACTGGCAAATGGCTGATTTGTCAAGGCTAGAGACTCCTTTCTTAAAGAGTTGGCAGCTGTGGTTAGGAAGCGATGCCAGGTCTAAGCAAAGCTAACTTAAGTGTACAGGGAATCTGGGAGTCTCTAAAGACTCAACTCCCAGCTGGCTTCAGATAAAAAGAATCTGGATTTGCACCAAATGAGATAAAATTTACCACTTCAATTTGGTGAGTCTCAACTTTCATAAAATATACTCCAACATATCTTAAAGAACTAAATATCATATAAGCAAAGTATTGAAATATATGAAAAGAAGTAAGTTTTAGCGAAAGGAGTATTCTTCCCATCTATTTGGCAAAGATCAAATCAATTGAATTTAGAACTTTGTAATAAAATTAGAGAGACAGTGATCAAGAAAGGAAAATTTGGGGAAAATAAAATGGAAAACAATAGTGATAATTCTGGCACTTTTTAAAGCCTATTTCATTTAACTAAAACAATATGCCTATGAAACTCCTAATTTGTTTTTATTCAAATTAAATAAGAGAATATTCCTTGTGCTGTGTTCATTACCATCCTAGAGGAAATTATGTTAACATTTTATTATAAACTCCAGTATTCCTGATTTCCTGATGTGAGAATGTTAAGTTGTTTTCTCTTTGAAATCATTCATATTTTTTATCTGTTTAAGTTTTTTTTTTAATACTAGGAAACCTACTGTTTTCAAATGAATGAATATAAGCTCCAAATGTTCCAATCATCCATCTGTCTTTTCTTCCAAGCACAGACCACAACTGCGTTAGCAAGTCAGAAAAAGTAACAGCTGATGAAATTAATTACCAGAAATTACCTTAGAGTTTTGGTCTTTTCCAAGTGGAGGTCAGTGAAGTCCAGCAGGACAGTGCGGGAGCTGGACCACGTGCCGCCTGACATCACGCAGAGTGCTTTCCATGGACTCCTGGCTTCTTCGGATTTCTTGACCATTCTATGAGTTAGGCAGATGAAATATGATTAAAATGTGGTTTTCAGAAGGAAACTCTCTATGCCCAAGCACATATTGTTACTAAGTGTTAAAAATATCTTCAGGTCCTTGGATTTTAATTTTTGTTCTATTTCAACCATTTATCAAGATGAGTGCAAAAGGGGTTTTTCTTTTGGCATCACAAGAGAGTGAGCCTTGGCGTAGCAATCTGCAGAAATCTTCAGGTGCCAGATGGGTGATTTACTAACTGTATGGCCTTGTGGTTCCTTTCCTCAGCTGTCAACCCAGGGCTTTGAACTAGCCCATGTTAAATACATTCAGCTGTAAAATTTGATGATTCTATTTAAAATAATGCATGATGCCTCAGAAAAATTGCATCTATAATAAATTTTACAAGCTTCCCAAAACATATTCTCAAAGGACAGTTCCATGTATGTTAATATATATTATGGCATACGAGAGTTTTGTGGGCAGTTTGGTTTGGGGAAATGCAGGCTGAAACAAAAGTAGACATGCATCTCCTTATGACAGCACTTCTGGTTGAGACAGACGTGCTAAGTACAGAGTGAAAGTAGAACAAGGCAGGTGGAAAGCACGTGGTCAGGTGTGTTCCATGGGCATGTTCCTGGGAAGGATGTCCCCCGACAAGGTTCCCTGGGAAAACCTGTTTGCTAAAGGAGTTGGCAGTGATTCTCAATTAGCAAATCATCAAGTCCAAGTCCATTGAAACCAGTGATTTTCAACAGATGTGCAGTAAGAGTATTTCAAGTGTGCAAGAAAAATTTTTAAAGATCATTAAATTATTTTTGAACGAAGTCAAAACACAGCAAGTATAATCTTTGTTTTTAACTCGTTAAACAAATCAACCTAAGTATGCCATGGAAGTTTAACTAGAGGTTCAAGTGTGTGTGCGGTGAGATAAAAAAGGTTGACAAACACCAATCTAAACCATGTCCCTTCCAAACTGGACTTTGAGGTGGGCTGTGTAGTTAAAGACATATTTGGTAGAAAATTTACACACGATTCTTCCTATACATAACTGCAAACCGAATCTTTAGAATGTCTTCAGAGTTACTTCAACCTTAGTGATTATTCAGCAACATTTGCAAGCTATTTTAATTCTTTCTGGCTTGTGACAGTGTGCATGAAAGGAGTTTTGGAATTTCTTGGACTTTCATGTTAAGAATACCCAGCACAGTTTGCCTTTGCACGCTTGATGATGGTATTGATACATTACAGAAATATTTAATGAGGTTTACCAAAACTATTACGTGACATTTCAATGAATTGCCACAAAGCACACAGTGGCATTTTCCTTCAGGGTTCTCATGAGTGTATTAGGACCGAGGGTTGGTTCACTTTGTCTGCCTCTGAGAACGTTTTTCTCGTCACTGTTTTCAGGATCAGGGGACTAGGAAGCTGATTGAATGCTTTTGGCATCCAGAGGCCTTGCAAGATAGCTCTGCAATAACCACTGCAGACAGGTTCTCTGTGTACATAAATCGTGGGGAGCTCACAAGAAGAGGATTATTATTTGCAGTATTAAGAAAGATTTATCCTGTTTCAGAATACTGACTGTGTGCCTGCAGTACCAGAAACATATTTACAGGTGTAAATGCTGGGCTGTGTGATAGATAATTGAACATTTTTTGTCTTTGAGACAAATTAATGGAGTTGAGAATTTGTTATATTGACTTCAGCATCTTTTGCTCTTTAATTATTTATATTTGCTTATGTTGTTGACGTGCATGACAGTGAGTTTCATTTCTTTTGTTTCAATTAACAGCTTCTTTTACAAACTACATTTGCTACCTGAGTTATCTGTTCTTATTTTTATTTTAAAAAATTGGCATGCTGAGAGAATTGGAAAGAAGGCCTACTACCATTCTTGAGGACTTTATTAATTTCCAAGGTGCACATCCTAATTTCCTGATTCATTCAGATGTACCTTGCAATCAGTGGCAAACTTAATTAGATGTTATATCCTTTTTGAGGAAAGCAAGGCCTTATTTACAGGCTCAGTGTGGGAATATTTATGTGGGAAACAGAAAGGGAAGAAAGATTTTCTTGTTTTTGTAAAGTGATTTTTATATAAAATTATTTTAGTTGAGCAACTTAGACAGGGAGGGTTGGATAGTCATTCACTTATTTTTGAGATTTTGCATTTTTATATATATTTCCCCCATACGTATGTGCCCCATTTCTGCATTCATATTTATGTGTGCATGTACATGTATGTAGAGAGAGACAGCGGGAGAGAGATGAAGAAGCCGAATTTCCTATTTTCATGAAACTTGCATCATTACCTATGTTAGAAAGGGTCAGAGGAACAGGAAATAAGCAAATAGAGAAACAGAGTGACAGTCTTCATGACTGTTTGGCAGAGAATTTTTAAATGTCATGTAAACAGAAGAGTAACTGAAACGTGTCCAGGGAGCCCTCTCAGAGGAAGAATTTAAAACTGAGGTGTAATTGGCAGGATGAAGGTACCAAGGGAGGGTCAGGGTCGAGCCAGCAAGCAGAGCTGAGGGTCCAGGGAGCGATGGACGCCGGGTTAGAGCAGCTGGAAGCAGAAGGACGCCCTGGGTCCTCATTGAGTGGGGGATTTGAAAGCCGGAGAGAGAAGTTTTACTTAGATTGTGAGTATTGCAGGAAGCACCAGCAGGTTTTAAGCAAGTTTACTGGGCAGGCTTTACCTGGTTTCTAAGCAACCGCTCTGGCCACTGTGTGCGCACAGGAGCTGTAGACACCGGCAGGCATCTCGGGGACGGGAGGTCCTCTCAGTGACCACCGGGCAGAGGCTGACAGTTTGCAGCAGGAAGTGATTTTGAGGAAGAAGGGATGTATTTTAGGCTTTGTTCCATGTTTTAATGAGGTCTTGGAAGGCACAGGCATTCCAGCTTGTTCTATTCAAAAAAAACCGAGCCCAGCTGGGAGGGAGGTGGGGGCAGTGGAGGGCAGAGAGGGGTGTCCTGGAACGTGGGCGGGGGTGAGCTGCGGGCCCACTCTGAGCCCTGTGCAGACTCAGCCCTACACACAAATGGATGCACCTCGGAGAACCCTCGGAGCCTGTGTGCACTATCCCATAATTAGTTCATTTTCTTCCAAAATTAAAAAAGAATCAGTCAAACAAAGCAATTAAGAAAATGCATGAACTGTGCTTTTCTTCATTCTCGCTTTGAGTGCAGAATCCTGTATTTAAGGCCAGGAAGGACATTTTGGCAAACTAGGGTTCTCACATGCAGGCAGGTCACCCACCCCTGCTGATGCCCAGTCCAGCTTGCTTGCTAATTAGATCTCACGTTTATGCTGAATTAATAATTCGTGTAGTGGAATCTCGGAAACTTTTCAAAAGAAAAGTTGGGTAGTGATACTGGTGTTTCAGGTTCTCTGTCTTGGGGATTCGAAGAATGAATCCACCAACCATAGATCAGTGGTAAGATAGGATTTTTTCACAAAGAATGCAAAAACTACAAAGCTCAAAGCACCTGGCAGAGAGAACCCAGGTGGGGAACAGGGGAACAAGCTCTCTTGCTCCCTCTCTGAAGTCTGTCTCCCTGCTCTCCCGCTCTCTGCTGGGAGTACATAGCAGCAGGGGTTGTTTTGCAGGAACTCAATGCTTACTTTTAGGGCAGAAGTCTCCTAAAGTTATGTCCTGCTTCCCATTTAGCAGCAGGGCCGGGACTCTCAGGCCTGGGAAACTCACATGAAATTGACCATCCATGACTTTAGCCAGTCCCAGAAAAGGCGGGGGTTTCCTCTTCCTGCGGGTGAAGGAGACACCAAGGCACTGGTCTCTCCCTGGTGAGTGTCTGGCCCCCCGGCCCCTCAGCTACTGGAGCCCCCCAGGGCCCCCCTGCCTACCCTCCAGCCTGCTGCTGATTCTGCTGCCACTGCACCAACGGCGCCAGGGCTAAGGCTGCAGGTCTTGGCGCACCAGGCCTGTATCCGTAGGAACGTGGAGCAGAAGAACACTGGCAGCCTCCGAGGATAGGAGGCAGGGCCGCGCTGTCTGGGCACCCGTCTGGGCCTGGGTCCCTGAAGGTAAAGAAGGTCATGAAGATCCCATTACCGTTCACTTACCTGTCCTCCAAGGATGACAAAAACCCAGACACCCTTAATTACAGTGTCCATTTCTCCTTGTATCAGCACTATTGCCTCTACCCCCACTAGCCCCCCTGACCATCCTCTCCTCTGAGGGCTGCCATGCTTCTCTCTGACATGCAGGGAGCCTGGAACCCTCCATCCCCCAGAGACTGAGGGTCAGGGTCTCTCCGGACGGTAGCTGCATACGCCAGTCTGTGCAGCACTGTGGCTTGTGCCTGAGCTGCCTTGTCTGACGTTTGTGGCTCCCTGTTTAACAGGTTTTGGAAGGCAGGAGATAACCCCTCACATGCTCAGAACTATGTCCTGGTATGTAGTCGTTGAAACCCCACCAGGGATTCTTTAAAGTCTTCATTCCAACTTGCATTCCTCTTTTCCACTGCAAACACTATTCTAGGTAAAAGATGGAAAGGAGAGAATTTACAGCAAGGGTAGAGAGAAGATAAAGTTCAAAGGCAAAGTTAGACAGCAAGCCAACACACACAGCTCAGAGGTCCAGACCAGAGGCAGCAACACTGTTTTGAAGTTAGATGGTCCTAAGTTCATTTCCCTGGACAGCTGCTTAGGCCTTTCATGACCAGGACAGAACTCCCTGGAGCCTTAATTTCCGTATCTTTGTAGTGGGAAAGAAGAGTGCCCACACTTCAAAGGTGCTAAGAAGACCATTCGTTAATAACTGCAGGATACGTCACGCAGCGGTTGTTGGCAGACCAGTAACTGGCTGCCCTTTTCTGGAAAGCTCTTTTTCTTTGTGAGGGAATGAGATACTGGCATAAGAAAGGCATTTGGAACAACTAATTGCTCAGGTTAGACTCAAATGCACTAGAAAGAGAGGGTGGAGAAGAGGATGAGACGGAGGGCCAGGGTGGGGGGAGGAGGAATTGAAAGGAGGTTATCAGGAGTTAACAGGGACTGGAATGAAGGAAAAGAAAGTAAAGCAGGCAAACAAAAATGCAAAGGAAAGTAAAGAGGCAAACATAAATGCAAGGGAAAGTAAAGCAGGCAAACATAAATGTCAGCCGAGGCAGAAACCCAGCGGTCTGGAGCACTTACAGAACATGACAGGGAAGTGTCCTGCTGTTTTGGAGGTTGAATCCAGATGGTTCATGGCTTCTTTCGTGACCATGGTCCTTGTAGTGGCTTTAAGACCTGTTGCAAAATGGACTTGTTGTGATTTTCTTAAATATAAAATTAAAATTAGTACCTTTTGGGTGGTGCCTGTGGCTGGC
The DNA here is from genome assembly GCA_963573935.1 of Arctocebus calabarensis. Lineage (NCBI taxonomy): Eukaryota > Metazoa > Chordata > Mammalia > Primates > Lorisidae > Arctocebus > Arctocebus calabarensis. The sequence continues at coordinate 54,262 of CAUYON010195195.1, read as the reverse complement.
CGGATATAATGGAGGTGGTGGGTTGAAACCTAGCCCAGGCCAAAAAAAAAAGTAACTTTATTACAAGATTTTGTTTCATGTCATAGTTTACCAGAAGTATGAGGACACCATAACAATGCTTAAATTGGAATGAAATAGTAAGAAAAATAATAATGACAATTGAAAGAATAGCCATGGTATTGAGCGTTAGTGGAGTTAGGCCCTGGCTCGCATTTCAACCCATTACCCAACGTGAAGCCCAGCGGCTCTGCTGAAGGTTCTGTAGTTGGCGTTCATCCTCATTTTAAAAATAAGGCAATTGATGTTTAAGACTGTGAGCAACATTTCAAATACCCTCCAGTTATTAGGGACTGTAGGGTTCAATCATGGGTCTGACTAATCCCAAAGATCAGTGTCCCTACATGTTGTTAAAAAGAAAAGACATTTATGAATAAAAGTTACCTTCCTCCACCACAGGGTGGGAGCCTGAGAGAAGGAGACTGGGCCAGAGGAGTGCCCCAGGCAACCTGGAAACTGCTCCATATAAGTGCCTTAAAAAGCTTTATTCTGTGAACTTTTGGGGGCAGAATGAATGAACTCTGCAGTTTAACTAAAATGTCCTATAAGGCGAATCAGTGAATGCCAAGGCAGGCTGATATAGTTTGAAAACTATTATTTTTTTCTATAGGATTTTCTACATAGATTTGGGTAACCTCTGATTTGAACTTTTGGATTATTTGGGTTAAAGTTTTAAGCATACGCAGAGAGATTCAGACACTTTGTTAACAAGACATCTGCACTCATAAATGGTAGAGCTGGAACAAACTGAAATTACCTTTAAAGATAGTCCTTCCTATCAGCAGAAAGGTGGAATTCTAAGTAATGTGTTTCCCCTGATTAAAATATTTTACCGTCCCTGTAGGGACAAAAGTGGGTTTCTTTTTGTAATGGATCTCTTGAGAATAATTAGGTTTTATGTATTGCATTGAACATTCATTTAAAGACATAATTCAAGGTATAAGATTAAAAATGTTTTCTTAATAAAGAACATACAGAAATACTACAGTCAGCTTTCCTTAAATTCAACCAAGTGGTATTTATAATTTTGCATTCACTTGTTTTCTTAGCTAGGACTTAAATAAATGTAGACATTGGAAAGTTGACAAGTAGAGTATTAATTCTGCAGAAACATATTATACACAGTTAATATTTACATGTTCTGAAAACCTTCCTTTGTGAAGAAAACATAATTGTTGTGTGCATGCTTTTACATATATCTACACATCTGAAATTATTATGCCTTTAAGAAGATCAAGATCAGGGAAAAGGAGACGTGAGGAATCTTTCACTCTTACGGTGAGAGTAAGACTTCCCTGGCCTCTGTGTTGAAGACAGCGTGGTCTTGGTTCTTTAATGGAGGGAACACGAGACGAACCATCACCACATTCCTTTTGAGAAGACCTTTAAATTCTTACCCAGGAAGCCGAGTGCAGTGGCTCATGCCTGTAGTCCTGGCACTCTGGGAGGTAGAGGTGGGTGGATTGCTTGAGCTCAGGGGTCCCAGACCAGACTGACCAAAAAGGACACTCTATCTCTATTAAAACTAGAAAAACTTGCTGGGTATGGTGGCAGGCGCCTGTAGTCTTAGCTACTGTGGAGGCTGAGGCAAGAGGATTGCTAGAGCCCCAGAGTTTGAGGTGGCTGTGAGCTAAGATTCCACAGCACTCTAGTCTGGGTAACAGAGTGAGACTCTGTCTTTAAAAAGAATAAAAAATTCCTACCCATGTAAACATGAGAAAACTTCTTACCAATTATATCCCTTTCTACTTTCTACCTATTAACGTATAAGATTCTAGTTTACTAGGACATCCATTGTACAGTCTATTATTTATTAAATCTTACTGTATACCTCTTCCAGTGGTAAGAAATTTTCATGAATGTGTACATATATGTACAAGCATATGGATATACATACATAAATTGTTTTCTATAGTAAAATATGCTTTGTCTTAGCATAATTGACACATGAAAAATTAAACCTCTCTTTCCTACTGTTTAAGTGATATTGAGTATAATCTTCCAAATAATTATTCTTACTAGGAAATGTGTTAAAGAGCTGTGCATTGAATGGGGATGACCTAACGAAATATTCTTTCATAACTGAAAATAACTATTTAAATTTACGTAATGTAATTTCCTCACTTCTGAATACTGCTGCTCTTTTTTTTCCTCTGAGCCCAAGGAACATCGTGATGTAATGAGATGAAAGATGGTGGGAATGTTCTTCCTTCCCCAGTTGCTCGAGATGTCCCATTAAGTTGTTAACATCCTCTCTTTCCATTTTCTTGAGGAAGGCTTGCAGTGCTATAGATTTCCCTCTTAAAAACAATAAAATAAAATAAAATAAAAATAAAGAAAGATGGTGGGAAAATAAGAAAGATAAGATATTGAACAGACTAGTGGGTAGTCTGAAGGGAGGGCATTAAAAATAACAAAGTCTACTTTTGCCTTCCATTTAGAATCATCCCAGATCTTAAAATGTAGTAAAGGATACTTTATTTCCTAAACACTCTCATGGATCTTATAATTATAGAAAGCAGGTGCTAGAGAAAATGTAGAAATTGCTTCATCAAATCACATCGTAGTTTAAACAAATAAATACACACCTCACAGGTACAGGGCACATGGTCTGGGCGCACGTCCACCTTTGACTCAAATGGTACAAAAGCAATTTATGTGACTAAAATGTTCATACCCCATAATATTCTGAAATAAAAATTTAAATATATTTCATTATGAAAAACTAAAAAAGAATATCGAGGTCCAAGATCAGATGATTTGAACTTGTTTTTTTTTTAAGTTGGGAAAGTCCAGAGACTGAGCAAGACTAATTGGAAGGAAGATTTATGATATAAGAGAAGAAGAAATAATCAATTGGAAGAGGTTTTAAAGATTCTGGAGTGAATATGATCCTGAACTCTGACGGAGTTTCATCTTTAAGATGGACAGAGGCACTTAATATGGTGTGAAGCAGAAAATTAAAAAAAAAGAAAGGATGGATGCAGCTACAGGAATTTTGTTAGATTTTCGATAAATGTTGATAATTTTATTTTTAAATGGATTTTTTAAAAGAAAACTTGAAAAACGGTTATTTGGTGAAAATAAAGTGGATGGCCTCAGAGTTATACATTTGATGGCCTCCGAGTTATATATTTGGTGGAGAAATTGGTGTCCATTCTTATCTGCTGAGGAGAACTGGAGAGTTTTTTGTTTTTTTTACTTTTTTTTTGCAGTCTTTGGCCAGGCCTGGGTTTGAACCCGCCACCTCTGGTGCATGGGGCTGGCGCCCTACTCCTTTGAGCCACGGGCACCACCCTCAAGACTGGAGAGTTTTGACCCAGAAGGACTGGTGGGCAGAGCTGATAGCCCAGCTGAGTCTGGGGATCAGTGTGCACAGTTGTTGGATTATTTTTCCAATATCATCCAGCTGTTCAGAGATTTTTCAGAACCTGGCAGACAAAACAGACTTATTCATCTGCGGTCCCACACACAAAGTCCCAGGTTATTGTAAAATAAAAATAATACAGAAAAATGTTTGGGATATTTTCATAGTAGATATCAGAATCTACATTCAATAAATAAGATGAAAAGTCACCTTTGAAAGGGCCACCTCCTCCAGGGCCTCGCGGCTCCGGCTCCGGCATTATGCTCAGGCAACACTCTGCCCGTCCAGAACAGCTCCAGAAATCTCTGTCACTTAAAGGCCATGTATTCAAATTAATCAAGAAACTTTTATGCCCTAAGGCAGGTATCTTCAAACTTTTTAAACAGGGGGCCAATTCACTGTCCCTCAGACCGTTGGAGGGCCGGACTATAGTTTAAAAAAATAAACTATGAACAAATTCCTATGCACACTGCACATATCTTATTTTGCAGGAACAAATACAACTCACACCAATGCATGTGGCCCACGGGTGGTAGTTTGAGGACCCCTGCCCTAGGTTTTCATTTTTTCAGTCCTAAATGTCCACACCTTAAACATGAAATTTGGCTATGTTTTAGTGGATGTATAACTTCACCCTGACAGCTAAAGAGAAGAACTAGAAGGAAATGTGTCAACTCTAAATTTTAAGGAAAAAGGAAAAGACTTTGGAAATTAAGAGTTACTGAAAACTAGGACGTATGTGATTCACTTTAAAGTTTAAAGTAGCACTTCTGTTTTTTCAATTTCCCTTGTTTTTGCCATTTAAAAAACTTTCTCATTCTTCCATTTGCCACATTTATACATAATAGTAAATAAAATGGAAGGATATAGTGAATATTCTATGACAACTGCTTTATTTGTTCCAGGGCAGGGTGACTTTTCAAAGGGACCACACTAGACCATTGACAAATCACCTACAGTATTAAGCATCTTGGAAATACGCCTGGTCTGCTTATTAACCTTGGATACATGTATCAAGGTGGAAAAGTTAGAGCAGGTGCTACTGTTTTTATATTTCTCCACAATGTTTGTTGAAACATTCTTTAGGGAAAGAGCCCTCACTCTCCAGGCTCTTGCCTTCTCCTCTTCCTTCACTTCTAATTTTACCTAAGAGCCTCGTATTGCATTTTGAAGAGAATTATTTCGTCACTGTATAGCTTGGAAATAAGGACAAGCTTCAAATATAGAATACACTTTCTAAAGGCTCTTTTTAAAATGCTAAACATTAAAAAAAAAGAAGAAATGACCAAATCACACTCCAAATGCTTATTAAAAGTCTCTAGATTATCTGACAATTATCTAGATGGGCTGCCAGTGCTTTTCACCTCTTAGTACCCTCAGAAAGTTTATTGTCCTAGCAACTATCATTTTACCGACCTTGAATTTTTAATATCTGGGACCTTCATATGAGCAGGGATGTATGAGAGTTTCTTGCTTTATAACCTAAATTTGAAGATAGAAGCCTGTATTACAGACATTTTAGACTGTGGCCACCCTGGAACAATTGTATTTAATGTACTTATTTTATCCAATGTAGGTGCCAAGAGAGACAGCCTAGATACAATTAGCTTTTTAATGGGAGCCTTCTGTGAACCTCTTACCCAGTTTGTCCTTTGAAAATGTACATTTTAGGTTATATCTGCGTTAACAGGGCAACTCTGTGAATCTACGGAGCTGAGCTCTGTCTAAGGCCATGCTGTGGAGGGAGAATGCTGCGTTTTATTTAAATTTAATTGTCTGTATGTCTGTAGCTGTCACAGGTCTGTCTGTCTCTACACCATCCACTTCTGAAATCCTCCCCTGCCCTCAAGGGCAGAGGTCTCCAAAAGTTCTCCCCTTTCATGGGCATCCTTTACCTTTCTGCCTTAATGCATTATTCCCTTAAGTTTAAAAACATATTGTTGCTTTTTCCATTAAAAAAATGCTGAAAGAGGACAGTCTGTAACTACCACCTATTTCTCTTCTGTCATCGACTCTGTGTCCGTCCCCAATTCCTCCCCCTTGTGCTATTTCTCTGAGTCCCTTAAAGTTGTATTTCTCCCTCTCTCTATCACTCAAATTCTTCAAGGTCACCACTGAGCTTTATGCCGACAAAACAGTAACCGAATCTTAGTCAAAGTCAGTTAATGATTAGCGTGTTTGTCAAGATTGATCACTGTTTTATTCTAGAAATACAGAGGGTGTCACAAAATGGGTACATATTTTAAGAAAGGAAAATACTGTATTAAAATTCTAATGCTCAGGTCATGCATGATTTCCACAATTATAACAGATATACAAAATAACAAATGCTATTGGTATATGTCGAGTATTACAATTTTAACACAGTTTTTCCTTTATTAGTATATGTATACATATAAAGTATTTTATAACTTGACTTCCAGAAAAAAAAAAAAACAACAGATATACTGGCTGTCCTTCAGTCTTTCTAGTGACTTTTTCTTAGATTCTTCTTTTTTTTTTTCATTTTGGTGACAGGATTATTTTATTCTTAGCACCTTGATCTTGAGATGTTATAGTGTCCGAGGACATAATCCTCAGAGATCCATTATTTCATTTAGTATCATGGTTTTAAAAATTATGCTTATTCTAAGATTTGTATAGTCCGTTAAGACTTCCCACTTGAAGCCCACATTCATGTACGGTCCTGTGTTGCTTAACAACAGGGATGTGTTCTGACAAATGCGTTGTCCGTGGGTTTTGTCACGTGAACGGCATTGAGAGCAGGCACACAGGCAAACCGGGATGGTGGAACCGACCCCACACCCCGGCCATGTGGTGTGTTACTGACCTGAATAATACAGGAACCCGTAACAAGGGTGAACATTTGCATATCTAAACATAACAAAGGTACAGTAAAAATACTGTGTAAACGATAAGGGTCACGCTGTGTAAACGCTAGGCTTGTCTAGAACATTTACCATGAGTGGAGCTTGTGGGGCCGAGAGTTGCTGTGGGTGGTGGTGAGTGACATGAAGGCCAAGGGCGCTGCTGTGGACTGCCGGGCACTTTGTACACACTGGACGCTAAAGCTGCACTGATTTCACAAAAGATATTTCCTTTCTTCAATAATAAATTAACCTTAGCTTACTGAATTTACTACATTTAAATTATTTTTTACCTTTTTGATTCTTCTAAAGAGTAGACTTGAAACAAAATAACACTTAGTTTAAAACACAAACATTGTAGAACTGTACAAAGTTTTTTCCTTTATATCCTTCATATAAAGTTTTAGAATACTTTTACGTGTTGTCTTCGTTTAAAGCTTTTGGTTGAAAATGACACAGACACGCATGGTAGCTTCGACCTGCATGAAGTCAGGCTTCTCACCATCCACCACCGGCTTCCATTTCCACATCTCTCCCATCAGCCGTCCTGGGGCAGCGACACTCACGGAGCTTCGTCTCTGAGGACGCCTCCGGAAGGGGCTGCCTGAGGCTGCTTTATAGTTTGTTTTTATGTGAATAGTAGAAGTATACTCTAACATAATGATAAAAGTACAGTATGATAAATATATAAACCAGTACCGGGGTCACGTCGTGCCGTTATCGCGTATTATGTAGTTAACACCTGCTAGACTCCCAGCTGGCCGGGCAGCAGGTACGTTTGCACCAGCACCACCACGAACCCTGAGTAACGAGCTGCGTCCTGCACGTCCGTCAGTGATCAAAACATTGTCACCCGATGGTCACTGTGCACGTGGCTCAACACAGTTCCTTGGATGTCTGAAAAATATTAAAGTTAATGTGTCCAAATTTAATTCTTGACATTTACTCTCAGATCTATTCTTTTGCGATTTTTTCTTTTCTTTTCTTTCTTTTTTTTTTTTTTTTTTTGTTTTATTAAATCACAGCCATGTACATTAATGCAATCATGGGGTACAATGTGCTGGTTTTATATACAATTTGAAATATTTTCATCGAACTGGTTAACATGGCCTTCACGGCATTTTCTTAGCTATTGTGTTCAGTCATTTATATTTTGCTTAGCAAAGTATCTCAAGAATGGAAGAAAAAGCTTCCAATGTACTCAGCCCTACTATGAAACTAATTGATAACTTTCATATGAAGGCTGTAACCCAATTACTGCAATTTTCTTTCCTGTGCCCATCTTCACACTCGCTGGAGTCAGAAGTCTTTCCTGTCCCTGCCTGTACACTCCTCCGTTATGATAGTAGCTCTTCTCCCAAAGCGCATCAGAGCCTGCCTCTTCTCTCTGCCGCAGTCACATCCAACCCAGCGCCGACTCTCGTCTGCACCATCACTGCCGCCCTCTAACCTGAGGTGGAGGCTGTGTAGTCTCTGCCTTCACCCTCTCTCCTCCAGTCTATTCTTGACACAAAACCGAGTGATCATGTTAAACTCAGGCCAATGCAAGCCTGCTTTCTGCCTCTCAGTCACTGTCCCTGTCAGTTGTGTCCGTGGCCTGTGATGAGTCTGAGCACTCATCCCCCCTTTCTGCACATTGCATAGAGCCACGTGGGACCCTTTGCACCTGCCAGACCTGGGCTGGAACACTCTGCTGGATGCCTGCCTGACGCTTCCCCTGTTTCCTCCCGGCCACCTCCAATGCCACCTTCAGGTCCAGGCCGGGCTTTCTCAGATGCTTTGAAGGTGATTGAAATATTTTTCAATAATAACCATGAAATATTTTAGGATATGGACAGTCATTTAAGTTTGACAGTAAAAAATCACAAATACAATTTTAATATCTCAGTATAATTTTCCCCTTTGTTTTGGCAAGAAATATAAAACTACATTGGGCGGGTTTCTCAGTTTTTCTGTTTCTGCACTGTAAGCCTTTTTCAGGTTTAAATTCTGAAGTTATTTAAGAGATTCCATGCAACACTTCCTTCAAATTGGGTAGATCTGAACATTGTGTAAAAACAAAATAAGTTACCATATGACTCAGTAACTCCACGACTGCAGGCAAATCCGAGAGAAATTAAAACATTTATTCACACAAAAATGTGCACAAAAATGTTCATAACACCATAATTTAGAAAAGACAAAAGTAAGGAGCAAAGAAATGTCCATTAGCAGAAGCAGAGATAAACAGCAGAGCCGGAGGACGGGGTACCACACAGCAGCACTGGGCAGCAGGGCGCGCGCCGGCCACGAGCAGGACAGACCCATCACAGGTCACCCTCGGGGACAGAGGCCAGTCGCTAAGGCCCCCTTGAGATATCGTCTCCTTACCTGAGGCAGTACCATTGCAACAGAATGCAGATTAATGGCTGTGCGGGGATGTTGGGATGGGAGGCTGGACTGGCCAACATTGAGTACAAGGGTTTTGGGGGGGAGTGGGTTAGGCAGGAAACCTCTCTGCATTTTCTACTCTCCTGATTGCAGGTGTAAAAAGGTCAGCTGGGTCCCTGAAAATGTGATTTTCCTCTGTTATCCAAACAGAATTGGCTAAATATACTTTTTTTTTAAATTAAACATAGCTATGTACATTAATACAATCATGGGGTACAATGTGCTGGTTTTATATACCCTTTGAAATATTTTCATCAAACTACTTCACATAGCCTTCATGGCATTCTCTTATTGTGTTAAGACATTTATATTCTACATGTAGTAAGTTTCACATGTACCCTTGTAAGATGCATCACACCTATGGTGCATCTTACAAGGGTTTTCTTTTTTTTTTGAATGATTAAAACCTTCTGGAATTACATCGTGGTGATGGTTATACAACTCCATGAATACTAAAAACTGCTGAGTGGCATAGTTTCAAAATGTGAATTTAATGAAACATGAATTATCTCAATAGAACTTTTATAATAAAATGTAGCAGCATTTTATCTTTGTTGAAAATAAGAGGGAAAAAATTGTTTCTTATTATTATGTAAAGCAGAAGTGAAGATTAAGTGTCAGTGCTTTTTTTCCTCAAATAATTACGGTGGTCTTGTATGAAAATCAGAAACTTTAGTAGAACCTTCATGGAAACACCAACAATTGTCATTGTTTGTCAAGTCCTTAAACTAAAACATTCTATTTAATTTAAAAGATACATTTAAATTCCAGAATAAAACAACACATTTCAACTGTTGACATATTTATGGAAAGATTTTTTTTGTCGTACTTTAATTAAAAACCAATGTTACAGTGTGAAATTTACTTTTTCCCTGAAGAATTTCTTAGAAGAAAACTCTATTTAGAAGATAGATATTTTTCTGTTGGAATTACTTGATACTTACTTTGCATTTTGCTCTAAGAGGATCTGTCCTTTTATGTATTAAAACATTGTGTTAATGACTCCAGGGGGAACAAACCTGATTTGTTCATTTTCTTTCTGGAAAACGCCCAAATGGAAATTGCTTGCTCACTTGGCCTTCTCAGGGAGAGTGGAATAATCCTTCCTGGAGCCTCCACGCTGTTCTCCGAGTCTGGGCTCCGTCCAGAACAGCCCAGGAGAGGCAAATTGCATCTGTGGTTGACCTAGGGTTATTGTTCTAGCTAAAAAGACTTTGCCAAGAACCCAAAATTGTGTTAGGACTTTAATTTTAATCTTCAAGATTTGAAAAAGGGTGCACATTATGGTAGCGGTGAGCAGCACATAGGTTGAGATCAGGAAAACGTTAAGCCCGTGTAATCACAGGGATATTATTCAATGTCCTTGAGCCTGGATTTGCAGTCTTCTGTGGGAATGATGTGAACGGCAGCTAATGATTTTTGAAGGGTGGATGTGACGGTGTATGCAAAACTTTAACAGAACTCCCTCAAGGGACTGTAAGGATGAAAATACAACAACGTAAGCTTCTAGTCTCTCTTCTGCCCTGTGGGTTTTGAATCTACATTAGGCCAACTCATTTCACATAAATTGGGGATCAATAATTTCCGAAAGATGTTTATTCTGGAATTCCTAGTAAGTTTGGGAAACAGTCACTTTAAACATTTGTAATAAAATCTGGTGGTTTCTCAAATTTCAGGAGGGGAAAGGAGACCATAGCAGTCATGGTTACCGGGGTTCACTGTGTTCAGGGTTGGAGGTCGGGTACAATTGCAGCTCCGAGGCAGTCCCCACGTCTGCCCCCCGGCAGCCCTTCCCTCCTCTTCCTAACTCTGCACTCCTCTCTGCCAATTTGCTCTTGCTAACAGCGACTTGATCTTCCCTGCAGAAGGGGAAAGTAGCTGGGACTTTAAATCCCATCTGGTATTTGTTCTTGCAGTATCTGGCATGGGACCTGACCTATTCCAGTTATTTTATGGAGAGACCTTGGGGGCCTTTGGAGAAACAAACTTCCTTAGTCATCTCAAATAACTTCCAGCAGAAATCCTCTGTCCTCCTAGACAGAAGCAGCACCAACTAGCTCCAAGGCGACAGGGAAACCACCTCTAGGAAGAACCTAACACCTTACAAAGAAAGCAAAAGAAGGACAGAATTCCTGTCTCTGTGACATTGTTGCACTCAGAAAGGGACTGTGCATGAAACTCCCCGTCCAGCCCAATTGAATTATATTCGTGTTGTTTGGTTTTAGCAACAAAAAAATATACCGAAATACCGGAAAGGATCGTATACCACATGTTTTGTATTGTTTCTTATACTAATACTTGGAATGATACAGTCTAGAAAAAGTCTAAAATATTTTTCTTGATACTGTTAGCGAGAAGGATGAAAGCCTTCATTAAGACAAGAAAGAAAAATTTATATTCAAAGCTAGGAAGCAACGTGAACACGGAGCATGGTATATACAGGGAGTCTGTGAAGTTCATGTGCAATTTAAAGAGTCAACTATTTAAAATTGCACATGGACTCTATGAGCAGCCTGTATATATGTACTATCATAAGTGTCATATATATAAAAATAAAATATTTTATTTTGTAAAATGCAGCAATTTCTTCCAAGTTAATGAAAATGGATAATATTTAATATTTGGCTACACGCTTTCATGTAAACTTGTCACATAATCAAAGGTCTTCATCCTAAAGACATTTTTAAATTTCCTTTTTTTCCATTTTGTACAAAGAAAAAGAGTAGAAATTATTTCAATAAAATGACATAGTCCACATTTATTGCTGCAAAATGAAAATAATTATCACTATCCTTCATAATTATTATTTAATTATATATTTCAATACAATACATGTTGGTTAAATAACATTCCAATGCATATTTATTCAAAGTAAACTTAAAATATTCCATAAGGATTAAAAATGCAAAAACTGATGCTTTAGAAAAATCTACCTGGAAGATTTTATATTAAGATTGTGAACTAAAACCATTTTACTTTATTTAATTTCCAAGAAGAATTTAAATTTAGGAATAAAACAATGCCTTTCAAATGCTGATTTGAATGTTGGTATGATATTATATACATATGGGGACATAATTATGTTTATCTGATGGCATTATTTTTGAAGCAGAAAGTAAATGTTGGTTTATATACACAGATCCTCATTTCAGGCGTTATATGATGAATATTTGAAATTCAGACAGAAAACTCTATGCGATGGGAATTAATTTGATTGCTGGTGTGGATGTGGGATGTTTGGTTTGGTGTTTGGGATGTTTCTCAGATCCCTGGGGCTGTATTTTTACATATACATGTGTTTTTTCCACTTTTTGCCTTCACAGAATTAAGAAGGCTTAAAATTTAATAATAATAACAATGTTTAAGATAAGGAATAGAAACAAAAACCTCGTAAAGAATGAACAAAGATAAATATATTCAGAAAAGAAATTCTGAATGCATTACTTGATGCATGCTGTATGTGACTCCTGTTGCCGGTCGTAGTCACAAAATTAAACCTGTGAGTAGCAGTCCCGAGCAATTTTTGAATAATTTCAATTTTTTTCTTTAATTCCAGTTTGTCTCTTCCAGCAGTGGTTCCCAACATTTTTGACACAAGGGACCAGTTTCTCTCTCTCTCTTTTTTTTATTTATTTTTTTGTGCAGTTTTTGGCCGGGGCTAGATTTCTTCTGGAAGCTTCTAACAGGCCTCAGGCCAGTACTGAGTCTCAGGTTTACAGGGAATCAATTCCTCAGCCAGCCTATTATTTATTTATTTGTTTTTTTTTAATCACGTCTGGTGTTCCCCCTGCCTATTTGTAAGTATGTTGGATGTGATTTTGCCAAGCTACCCAAGCGGCATTTCTGGACTCCTCTGCACACTGATGCCATATCACTTGCATGCTTGTGGGCCGGGGACTGATTTTTATACAGCAAATTGATCCCACTTAAAATGCAAAACTTCATTTTAGCTGCCATGCTTTTGCAAATTTTAAATTAAATACTGAGCATTTGTGCAGTTTAATGTTCTTACTGTGCCTAGTGTAGGAATGGGAATATAAGCACTGCTCCTTAGGAATTCTTTGAGGAGACCAGAGTACTTGTCTCTGGACCTAAAGAGCATGAAAATATAATTTGAAGTGATCGAAACGCACCCTGAAGGAAGCAGGTCTGCAGTCCCAGCATTCACCCAAGCGCAGCGCCTGGAGGTTTGGGCCATTTGTTTCATTACGTCCCTGGTGTGAGAACAAATCCTTCTCATGGCCATTGTTTCCTGTATTAGTCTGGAATAACTTATCTGAATTTTTTTGTATTGTTGCCAATGTTTCAAAATCCACAAAGGTTCATTTATGCAATATTGAAGAAAAAAATGTTGCAGTTAATCATTACTCAAATAAGAATACGGGTAATATTTACACTCTGTCGGATTATTTCCAGACCCTTCTCTTTACCTCCCTTTCTCTCAAGTCTTCTTGATTAAATTTACATTCTTAGTTTGTTTCCTATCTATTGGTTTTAAAAGGAAGTTACTAAAGTGTATAATATTAAAGATTTTTCCATTTTTGGTCCTCCTCTCTGTAGTAGTTTAGAATTAAGTCTGCTCAATACAGCAAGTAATAATAATTGTGCTCAGTTACGCCAGAAGCTCTTCAAGGTGTATTTCTTAGAATAACTCATTTAATCCTCACAAACTTTACAGATTAGGAAACTGAAGCACAGAGAGTTTTAGGAACCTTCCTATGATTACAAAGTTAGTAAGGGATGCTCTTAGTTAATTTAGTTAATTTTAAGAATCTGATATAATTAATTCCCTTAATAGCCATTGTTAATTCACTAATTTTTAGAGTGATAAGTTAACCCAGCGTCTAACTTTGTAAGACAAAAGATGAATATATCATTTAGTTACTAATGCATACAAATAAGAAATCATATGTCCTGAAGAATTACTGGCATAGCTTTTTCTTATCTAAAGAAGGACAAATTTGCTAGCTGCACTTGATAAATATTAATGCAATATCTTAAATTCTGAGAAACTCTCTTAAATAGTAGATAAAAAAATCCTTACTAAAAATTTCCCTGTAGAGAATTTTGGAACTATCCTTTGCTTAAGAAACCTTAACTGACCTTGTACTAACTATAGCTTTACATAGGGCATTGTCTTCTAAGAATGAAATAATTGGTGGTATCTGGTTGTAAGTTTTACAGTTGAGGGTAAAAGGAAGATTCCAGATGTGCATGAAGTGTGGATTATTTAACTGCAGTATCCAGGGCCACAGGCGTCTCACTCTCTTTGGGGGGAGGAGGTCAACTAGTTGCTGTTGTTTCCAATTCCTTCAGTCGCTTCAACAAAAACAGAGTTGTGCTACTTTCTTTATATATTAAGTCTTCGTATTGTCACACATGCTCATTCATTTTCATAAGAAGGAAATAGTTTCCCTAAATTGGAAATATATATGCCACTTCCACTTGTTGGGTATGAATAAAATGGAAACTAATTTAAATGATTCTTGCAATGTATCTGTTTTCTCTCCATTACATGTAGGATCAGGCATTTTCATGTAAATTCATGTGGCACTACTTTGACATGGAACATGCTTTACAATAAATATTGAGGATGAATGTCTCATCATTTCATTAAAAGGTTATTTGGAGAACTAGAACATGACAAACATTTTGAATTCCACTTTTGATGCTTATGAGCTTTAAAATCTTATACAAGTTAGGAAATCTTTCTGAATCTCAATTATTAAATGAAGTAAATAATATCCATATAACAGTTTTGAAAGATGAAAGTAATATTTTCAAGAGCTAGATATTTAGACATAATACTTATTTAGACTATTGCAGGAATGCCTTATGAACATCTCCATATTATTATTATTTTTTTTTTTTGTAGAGACAGAGTCTCACTTTATCACCCTCTGTAGAGTGAGCCGTCACAGCTCACAGCAGCCTCCAACTCCTGGGCTTAGGCGATTCTCTTGCCTCAGCCTCCCGAGTAGCTGGGACTCCATAGTCTTAATCACAGATATTTCTAACTCTCCTCAAAGATGTGTGACTACTCAGAGTTTGGGGTCTTTATGAAATCGGTAAACATAAATGGTATTTTTATAACTTTCGAGTATTCTTTTACCAGAGGAAAAATGTTAAATTGATGGGTCAAGTATTAATTTGTATGTGTGTGTGTGTGAGTGTGTGATTCTAGGTCACTGTCCAAGGCCAAGAAAAGGTATTTTGAGACTTCCTGGGTACTTCTACGTTTCTTTTGAAAATTACGGTATTATTTCAATATTGTTCACAGACTGACGATTCTTTAATGTCAATTGGGAGGAATGTATTTTGTGAAATTGTCCTTTTTCCTTCTGACACAGAAAAACAAACACATTACTGATTTAGCACTATGAGCCAAGATCACGTCAGTCAAGGCCGAGAGCCAACCCTGCCCTCAGGCACTGCACATCCCCAAAGAGGAAGTAGAAACTTGAACATCAGTACATTTCACTGCTTCCTTTTATGGGTAAAGGCCAGAGCTTTGAAACACTTTATGATCTTCATTTTTTCAATTTTGGAAACATGTCATGGTCCACAAAATATTCCTTAAGGAAATCTTTGGGCATAGTAGATTCAGACTATTGCACATTTAAGAGCAACATTACAATGCATTGTGAAGAAATATTAAGAAAGGTTAGCAGAAGAAGACTTTTATTTCTACATACATATTCATTTCACCTTTAAATTGTATTTTATTTAAAAATTTTACAGGTTAGATCTCCTGAGAACAGTGGCGCTTTGAGGTGGACGTTGCCTGCACGTCTTTCCTATTTTCCTATTTTCATGAAAGAAACAGCATGAGGATGTTTACTATTTGTGCTTTAATGCAATGTGGGTGTTGAGGGTGGATTGTTGTTTGTTCCGGATGACAAAGTGATTCGGCTGCAACGTAATAAAGACCAGGCTGAAAGTCTGGTGAACAAGGAAAGCCAGGGAGCAGAGGATCTCCATTATAGTACTCCTTTACATTTGTATAAACTTCAAAATTTCAGAGGTTACAAGTTGGTTATCACCATGATTCTGAGGTTGGGAAATCAGGGTATTAAACTCCCCAAACTGTAAAGGCCTGTTTTAAAATGTGGCTTCATTATGCAGGTGTAGTGAAGCTGACAGATCACAAAACCCTTGAAAAAATAGTTTGTTCCTCACAGTTCCCAAGAAAAGGGAGCATACTGTGCTATAGGGCCCCGCAGAGGAGCGTGGCGGTTGGTTGGGAGGCTGCGGGGAGGGGGAAACTGTGAATATGAGTCTTTGTTGTGGTTTCTTAAAGAAATGGGTGAGGCGGGGTAAGTAGGTTTAGTATTGATTAGTTTGAATAGTTTTCTTGGGATCTGGGAAGTTGGGGCTGTCCCTAATTGTCTAGTACATGATCCTGGGGGTAATTAGAGCAGGTGGATGGTACCCTCAGGTGAGAAAGTAAGAGACAGAAAAACAGAAGTGGTTGAGGTGTAGCATATGGATTAGTTTTCAAATGGAAGACGGCATCCTCACAGGGAAGTTGCTCACTCTCTCTAGGAGCTGACGGACCCCGGGGGGACAGAGACTATCCCTTTCAGTGTTAGAAAGGCCCCAGGTGTGAAAGCCTCAGGAAAAGGCATGCTTAATATAGGCCCAAGTGCTTTGCTCTGTAAGTATTTATTAAATAAATGACTGAATAACTGATTCATAAGTGATTGTGCTGCAATGTCACCAGTGACAATTTCATCCTCAAGGAAAGAAATAGTACAGTTCTGTAACAGAGTGATGAAGAGTTCATTAACTATGTAGGAGATTGTAAGGATTAAGGTGGGCTTTTTCATAGAAACAGGAACAGACAAAATAGACCTATATTCTAAAATGTTACTTGCAATTTGATTTCTCAAATCAAATTTTCTATGAGAGATTTGCCCAATCGTTTTCTTTCATTTATTGATTTCTTTTTCACTTTCTTTTTTTTAAACTTATAACCTTCAGAATAGAACTGAAGGACTCTCTGAGAAAGTAATTCTCTGGAAAGAAATAGGTTAAATATTATGTTTTTTTTTTACTTTAAATTGAAATAGTACATATTTACATGGTGCCTAGTGATGTTGCAATATATATAATACATAGTGATCAGATCAGGATAATTGGTGTATTGTGGTTTTTAATGGTTTTTTAAAATATTATTCTATAAAAATTTACATATATTCAGCAGATGTTCCTGGGGAAAAATTACTAAGAGAAAAAATAAACATAATCACAGGCCCAGGGATTTTATACGTATTCATGATAAGAGAGACAGATTTGGAATCTGAAGAGTTCACATTAGAAAAAAAAGTAAGGGGATCCTTATTAATTCAATTTCCTGTAAAGCAACAACAATATCACAAAGCAGTTGTATAACCCATTTTTGAACTCTGGAAATGAATGAAGGCCACAGAATGAAATGAAGATGATCTATCCAAGAGAAAATGTTAAATTGCAGTGTGCCAGCAGGCTCTGTCTGCCCTAGCTTGGCATTATTTCCATCTTATCACCCCACCATCACACACACACACTTGCCAGCTCAGTGGTACAGACTATGAAGAGATGTGTCCATTTTTGGAACTCTATTAAAAACATTATCCCCAGTATACAGTCAATATTTTGTACAAATTTACACTCCCCAGGAAATCACAGTGTGTTAGCTATTTAACTTGATCCAGAGTTCAGCTCCGAAAAGTTTACCCTGATATTATCATCAAAATAATGGAAAACTGCTGGTTAACATCGTAGGTACTTAAAGCTATGATATCATTTGGGGAAAACATGAGCCTGGCTGGGAATTTAAAAAGAAATATCAGGATCTACACAATGATAGGGACTACTGAAAACCTCTGACATATTCCCAGATTTCTAAGAGGGGCTGCGCCTACGAAAGGTCTGAGAAAGAAGAAAGTGAAAGGCACTCACCGCGGCTGACCTGAAAGTCCTGCGCAAACCAGAAGAGAGAGTCTGCCTTGTAAAACGCCTGAACTGGGAGACGCCAGTCGCACCCAGGTCCCCTGGCAAGGATGGCAAGTACAGTGGCAAGGCGTTTAAGGAAAAATTCCGATTGGTCATAGCAAAACCACTAAATAATAGCAGTTAAGATCTGACTCCTAGGAAACTAGGCTTAAAAAGAATAGCAAGAACTTTATAAAACAGTATTAAAGGAAATCTCAGTGGCCACGCACTTTAGGAAATACAGACTCCACAGAATTTCCTTAGGGAAGTTTCCAAACAAATAAATAACAGAAAGCAAAATAAGAATAACAAGAGTCTTTTTTGGGAGCTATAATATGGAAAAATTGGACACAAAAGGAGTTAGAATCTAAAATGTCCAGTTTTGAGGAAAAAAAATCATGAGTATTTATAGAAATAAAAAAGTATGCCAAATGCACAGGTTAAAAAAAAAGAAGCCAAAAAAATGTCCTACCAAAAAATCAGATTTGGACATTATAGAAAGAGACTATAAACTAGTTCACATATATATATTTAAAAACTAAAGGAAACTGTATCTAAGCAAATAAAGCAAAATAAGACAACAATGTCTCACCCAATAGAAATATCAATACAGAGGTAGAAAAAATAATTTTAAAAGAACCAAATAGCAATTTTGATGTAAAGTAGAAAATTTGAAGTCCACGACTGTACTTAAACACCAGATTTTAAAAGATCAGGAAAAAAACAGGGAACTTGTAGATAGGTCATAGAGATTATACAGTTTGAGGAAGAGAAACAAAATCCATAAAGCCTCAAAAAAAGTGGGAAACTATCCTCTGTGTGTGTGTGTGTGTGTGTGTGCATACACACACACATAGTGGGATTCACAGAAGGAGAAGAGAAAGAGAAAGAGCCAGAAAAATATCTGAAGCAATAATGGTATGTTTTGCATACAAGATACTCAACAATTTCCAAGTAAAATAAATTCAGAGAGATTCCCCCTGGATGTATCAAAAACGATCCGTGTACAAGAGAGTCTGACTCTGTTTAACAGCTGACTTCTCATCAGGAATCCAGGAATCCAGAAGGCAGTGGGCTGACTTAGTCAAAGTGCTGGCATTATAAAAAACTGCCTTGTATATCATAATTCAAATTTCTTTTCAGTGCTCAAGATCCCTTTTCCAAACATTTAAAACTTATGAAATTAAAAGAGCAATCATGAATCTCTCCATGCTAATAAAAGAAGAATTCAACATCACCATGCAACACTGGGAACACTTGAAGCCGAGGTTGATAATCTAGCATCTGTTGTAATTCAGAATTGCTGCATCTTAGACACTTCGACAGTGCAGCAGGGAAGAGCTTGTGCTGTTATTGAAGAAAAATATTTTTCTGCAAATTAGTCAGGGAAAGTAGTGATGGGTCTACGTCTCTTAAAGGACAAGATAAATATTCTTCATCAAATTAATAAAGCAAAATCATTCTATTAGACTGACCTATTCCCAGAAATGGAAGACGAGTTTAATAAGTTGTGAAGAAATGTGTTTAGATCTGTTCTTTTTGCTAATGTTCTTGTACCTCTTTCAGTCATCTTATTACTAAATTACTAACCTGCTCTCTCTCTTCACAGTTACCAACTCAGCTCTTAAGGTGTGAAGCTTCTAGGGAAGTTCCAGATGAGGGGGATGAAGGAGCTAAAGAAATTTCACCCCAAATTATAAAGAATATTTTGACGTAAAGGCCATTCATGATCAGGAAGCATTGGAAGAGGCCTTTCCTCTGTCTACATAAAACCTGAGTAATCTGCTTGGGAATCAAAAGGGGCTGCTGACTCCCTTTTTTACATAGATGTAACAGACCTGGCCCCAAATCATTTAAAACATAATACTTGTCTCTCAGGTTACTTTACAATTCAATCTGTTTCCTTCCATCTGAACATCCTCCTCCTGCAATTCTTACTGCACTTGTGCTTTCCACATCCTCCCCCCTTCCAAAAGGCATCTATAAAAGTCTCTGACCATCGCTGAGACTTTGGGTAATCATTCTGTGATTCCCCCCATGTGCATGATATTTGGAAAGAAACTTTTCTATTATTAATCTATTAGGAAAAATTTTGTAAAGTGCTGGCAGAGAAAGGCTGTCAACTGAGAATTATCAGACTCCCCAGAGGAGTTTCGACAAGTAGCCAGGGTTTGCTAATGCAGAAGCCAACAACTGGAGTTCTGAGAGGCAATGCCACACCTGGAAGGCCTGGTCAATGGCATCTCACTGCGGGTCTGAGGGCCCTGGGGGACTTTCTGGAGATTTTTTTCCCAGATATTGGGTGCAAACTTGAGAGATAAAATGTATGTTAATAAGGTGGAGGTGAGGATATCATATAAATCCTGCTGGGTCAGATCATATGGTTGTGTTAGATGTCTAAATTCTTGAGAGTATTTTGTGGTATCTGTGGAGAACAAACCTAGTGTCTGATTTACATGGGACATGTCTGAGAGAGAGAAAAAGGGACATGAACCCTGACGATGCCTCCCATTCCCACAACCTCCAGGAGTGGGTATAGACGTTGGGGTGGTCTTAAAATGGAAGGTCTAAAAGCGTGACCAGACCAACTACAAGGTGGGAAAACTGGGTCTGCCATGTTTCTTTTCTCTCCGGATTCTGCCATCTTGTCTCTCTCTACCACATGTGGGGGAGGTTGGGTGGGGGCAGTGGAGAGAATGGGAGGAATGGGGTAGAATTCTATGGATAGGAATGCTGCAGGTGGAATGAGGTTGGGGGAGGAGGGGTTGTTGGGGGTGGAACAGGGAGGACTGTATGCTGGATCGGAAGAAAATGGTGGCTCAGGGAGGGCTGGTCTGGCTAGTGAAAGGAAAATTTGGGAAGGTCCACAAGACAAACACAAAGAAGGAACATTACAGAAGAGGAGAAAGGCCTGGATGTAGGGAATCTCTGACCAGTTGCCTAATTTACAACAGTAATTACTGAGATCATCAAAGATTGATAGTCAAATGGGCTATATTACGGCCATTGTGCGCCATTGTCCAGTTTGTTCAAGCACCAGGCACTATTACAGAAAAAGACGAG
Organism: Arctocebus calabarensis; assembly: GCA_963573935.1. Classification (NCBI taxonomy): domain Eukaryota; kingdom Metazoa; phylum Chordata; class Mammalia; order Primates; family Lorisidae; genus Arctocebus; species Arctocebus calabarensis. Next base: position 33,502 of record CAUYON010195195.1, on the reverse strand, counting down.
GCATTTAGGTTTCAGGTCAGGATATAGCCATGGAAGTGAGTTATAAAGCAATTTAAGGTGAAGAAGAGGGAAGCCGTGACTGAGCAGTCCCTGTATCAGAAACTGGAGGCAAAAAAAAATGAGGTTAAAGTGAAAATGTAAAGGGAGCTTGAGAGAAGTAGGAGGAAAGAGGTGGCTGGTAGCTGGGCCTGCTGCAGGAACACGAGGTCTACTGGAGAGAAAGAGCACCCAGACACCTTGTGTATAAGAGGAGAGGCTTTACCTCAGCTGGCAGAGCAGACGGTATAGAGTTCACAACGGCCACTCTCTGACATGCTTGGTCTTTTCCTTTTTATTTCCAGTCAAAAAGTTCCAACCCATAGGTACCTTTCTCATTGGTCAGCTTGAATCAAGCGGGAGATGCTGTTTCAGTCCCCATAGAACTACAGGTTTTCACAGAAATGGAAATATCCAATTTCCAGGAAGTCAAGTCTACAAATTCCCAAGAGCTGGGTCACCATGGAGAGGACCCTGCAGGTGGATCCTTGTGCTCTCCTGGAGAAGACTTGTTCCCCTGGACTCACCCTTCTCTCTATCCAATAGGCACCCATAGACCCCAACATTTAAAAACAGCATAGTTTAAATTTTCTCAAGTGAACATGGAATCCTGAAAATATAAAACTTTGTAAACAAAATTAAAGGATTTCTAAATAAATGAACAGAAAACCCATGTTCATCAATCAAATACAAATACATTGTTAAAATGGCAATATCCCTTACATTAATCTATTTCCCATAAAAAATCCCTAGCAACTGTTTTTCATATGTTTTTATGCTGCTCATAAAATTCAGGAAGACAATGACCCTTAATAGTCAAAATAGCCTTGAGAAAAAATACCACTGGAGTGCTCACCCTTCCCAGTGTGAACCATTGCAATATTTTAGCAATGAATATACTGAAATGCTGGCACAAAGAGAGACACACAGATAACTCAAGAAGTGAACCTTTAGGGTGGCACTTGTGGCTCAGTGAGTAGAGCGCTGACCCCATAGGCCAAGGGTGGTGGATTCGAACCCAGCTCCGGCCAAACTGCAACAAAAAATAGCCAGGCCTTGTGGCGGGCACCTGTAGTCCCAGCTACTCGGGAGGCTGAGGCAAGAGAATCTCGTAAGCCCAAGAGTTGGAGGTTGCTGTGATCTGTGACACCACAGCACTGTACTGAGGGTGACAAGGTGAGACTCTGTTAAAAAAAAAAGTGAACCTTCACATTTACACTCAACTAATTTATGATGATGGGGCCAAGATCACTCAATGGAGAGAGAATATTCTTGCTAACAAAAATTTTTTAAAACAACTGGATATCTATATGCAAAGAATGAACTCAGACTCCTAACTCTCACTTTATTCAAAAACCAGCACAAAATCCACCATGACTGCAGTGTAAGCACTAAAACCATGAAACTCCAAGAAGAAAATACAGGAGTAAACCTTATGACTATATATTAGGCAGTGTTTTTCTACTTATTAAAATAAAAGCAAAAAGAAAAAAATATAGGTAAAATGAACTTCATCAAAATTTAAGACTTACATTTCAAAGAAGACCAAGAAAGTCAAAAATAATGCACAGAATGTGAGAATATATTTTTAAATCACATATCTAATGGTCTAGTAGCTAGCATATAAGGAATTCTTACAACTCAGAAGCAAAAACAATCCAAAAAGTGGGCAAAGAATTTGACTAGATGCAGCTCCCAAGAATATACACAAATGGCCAATAAATATATATGAAAGGTATACATCATTAGCTATTAAATAAATGCAATTAAAACCACAGCTTCACTTCACACTCACTAGGATGGCTGCAAACAAAGAAACAGAAAATACCAAGTGTTGGCCAGATGTGGAGACCTTGTACGTTGCTGTTGAAGGTATGAACTGGTGAAGGCCTCTGTTAAACAGTTTGATGGTTCCTCAACAAGTTAACCATAGAATTGTCATGTATGTGTAACCTGCCAATTCTACTCCTAGGTATATACCCAAGAGAAATGAACACTTGTGCATGCAAAAAGTTGTATGTGAAGCCATATAACATTATTCTTAATAGCTCCAAAGTGGAAATAATTTGTCAACCAACTGGTGAGTGGATAAACTCAATCTATTGTGGAAAATCCATCTGATGGAATAGTGGCTGGCACGTGGTACACACAGACGAAACTTGAAAACATTGTGCTCACTGAAGGAATGCAGGCACATTTAAGCACATATTATATCATAGATACTCTTTATCTAAATATCCCCAATAGGCAAATACTCAGAGATAGAAACAATAATGATCAACGGACCTAGGGGAAGAGTGAGGAAAAAGCAGGGAAGAAGAGTGATCACCAGTGTACATGAAATTTCTTTCCGGTTATTGATAAAAGTTAAAATTTGATTGTGGTCTTGGTTACACACCTTCTGAAAATAAGAAGTGAACATTTGAAATGGGTGAATTTTATAATATGCAAAATGTTTCTCAATAAAGGTGTAGGAGAAAGTTTCCATTCTTTCTGATATACTCGTATTTGAAGAAAACTAGGCAACTTTCCTTAGCTGATACAAAATACCCACTCTTGAAAGAGGGTGGCTGTCAAGGATAGGTTTATAAACACAGTAAACACAAACAAATGTGCAGAAGTCTATGAAATATATTGTCTTCTCTTCAAATGGAGAAAGAACGTTGCCTTAGTTGAGTGAGCTCCTCATGCGCTCTGTTGACTTCCACTTATTTCAGTGGTGGTTCAGTTGACCATACTTACCATATTGTTCATCCTTTGCCGTAAGTTTAGGTGCCACTGATCTGTTTCTCCAGCCAAGCATTCATTCAGTACACCTTATGAACCTCCAAGTTCAAAAAGCAAGAGTGCCCTGATAAAACTGTGGCTCACACGTTCAGTAAAAAAACGTAAATGAAATCAAATAATCCCCCAAATATATAAGGATACATCAAGAATAGAGGGCAATATGGCCACGAGGAAGTGGCGGAAGCTCAGAGGAATGGAGCATGTGGCTGGGCACCCTGACGCCCAGACGGCTGTCCTGTGCTGACGTTCCACTGTGTGCTAAAAATTGAAGAAAGTGCTGACACGTGTGCCAAGACACAGACAGGGACTCTGTGAACACAGATGCTATTTTGTTCCCTGTATAAAACTGAGATACTGCAAAAAACTGCAATCTTTCCAAAAGTGGCTACGATATTGTTGGGGCCTAACACAGCCACACAGAGGGCCCCATGTAACAGGGGTCTCCAACGGCGCCGGGTGGCAGAGCCACCTCCCATGGTGCTGCCCAGGCAGGTCACCCTCCCCTTTCAATAAGCCTGACTTGCCCCCCCAAAGCCCAATCTCCCAACAAACAAAAAACTATCTGGGAATACTGCTATGCTAACATATTAACCACAGTATAATCATTCATAGGAAAACAGTAATTAAGCAATGGATTGAGTTAAATAACAAAGTTCAACCTGTCATAAACTCAGTTTATGCTTTGGGGGGACAGAGTTAATACTTTGCATGAAATATCTTATAACAGTGAAATTGTTTTCTCTGTTGTCTTGTGATTTTTTTGAGGTGAAATTTAAGGTTTTGTGTGAGTAGTACTATTATACCTATCTTGCTTGTGCTGTATTAGATCATACCTTTGTTTAATTCTTAATAAACTGTTCACTTGTTACAACAGCTAACTAACTAACTAACTAACTAAATAAATAAATAAATAAACCTGACTTGAACACCTGCTCTCTGGTCTCGTCTCTGGGCACAGCCGCTTACACCTTGCAGACATTAATATTAAAATAGATGTCACTTTGACAACAAGATTAATAATCGCTTACATTGTTGACCTTTAGGAAAAGATCAGAGCCCCATCGGGCCTTCTGTGTCATCTTGCTTCATCTTTCACCTAGAGGTTCCCTTCTCACCGAGTATTCAGCAGGACATAGGCTATTCTTACTGCTCATTGACAAGACTAAAATACAAAAGGAAAATGTTTTGCTTTGCTGTAAACCTGGTCTGCTCTTCCATTTTTACCTTTTATTCCTCATGTATTGTTTAATTGGAAAAGGTGAAGTTCCCATGATAGGGTATTGGGCTGGTTTGGACATATTTACCCAGGATCTTCTTGAGGTAGGAGGCAGAAGCTAGGCTTCCTCCGGCTGCCAGCCGGCTACTCATCTTACTTTTACGTCATTGGGTTAATGCAAACACAGCCAAGCCAGGTTTATTAATTACCTCTGTGGGTAATAAACTTTACTCTGCACAATGTAATCATTTGGAGGGTAATAAACTTTCGATTGCATTCTTCATGAAATATATTTTAGATGTAAAATATTTTCTTCTTGTAATAACTATTGTCTACTTTATTTAGACACACCATTAATCTGTGTGGGCTTTTGTTTTGTTTTGGTTTTGATGTCATGTATTTCAACACAAGGACTTTTTATTGGAGAGCAGATATCATGAAAATGTTACTGAAAGCTCAGTACTTGCTCTCAAAGCCACATCAGAAAAACAAGATGTTTAAGAGGAGGAAAGGGAGATTTATTACTTTGCCAGCAAAGGAGAAATAATGTCAGACTATTTGCCTAAAAATTCCAAATTTTTACAAAGAGTAGCAGAAACAGAGTTTTTTTTTTTTAAAATAATTTTATTGAATCATAATTATGTACATTGGTGCAATCACAGGGCACGATTCATATACATTCAGAAATATTTTGATCATTTTAAAGGAGACGGACTATTGTCCTTCAGCTTGTGGTTAATGACTCCAATCTCCCATCTCCACTGAAGACAAAACGAAGACCTCCACCCCCCTCCGCCTCTGTTTTGACAGTTCAGCTGAAACATTTCCGTAGTATAAACTACAAAAAATGTTGCCTGACCCTTCTGACCAGCACCTGAAGCAGGAATGCAGGTCTCAGGTTTCAAAAGGTGGGGGATGTTTTAAAGACCTCAAGAAAACAATTTTGCTGTTTTTTCAGGCCACCTCTCTATTACAAAAACAAAGAGTTGATTCTCTTGTATGGATAAATGATTTGTGATCTGATAAGCTATGGTAGAGAGCAGATTGAATGTTATAAATGGACTATCCAAAACACTAAGGATTGTTGAGTTTATTCTGTTCTTTATGTAGGGTAAAAAGGAATTTACTTGTGTAGTTGATAAGCCCACAGAGTCTGAGAAATGTGGTAGGAAAATATTAAACTCTGTTATGAATAGATTCTTTACCCTGAAACTCTTAGATACAAGCAAAATCATGAGTTTCTAGAATTGTAGTCTACGGGCCTGTTAAGTCAGAGGCACATGTGATGAGGGGCCTTTGTAACCTACAGCGACCAGCAAGGAATCTCTTAGGCTGGGGCAGAGAAGGTCGTATTTGAACCACAGTTCAATTATTGGGTATGCCCACAAAATCCTCAGGACTCTTTAAGGCTTTCAGCCTACTTTGTCATCATTTCTCATCACTTTTGTTTGAATACGTTTTTAACCTCTCTCCTTTTTTTTGCCATCTTTTCAAAACTAGCAGAGTCCGTTTTTCCTTCCCAGATTCTAGAGGTCTCTTAATCTCTCTCACTAATATTATATATTATATAATCTATGACTCCTTTCTTCAAATCCTTGTTATAACATTTAATTTGACAAATGTATGTCCTATGGAGTTAATGACACTAATGACCTTTTCTATAAGTATTAATGAACATGAGCATTCTTGGGACCGGGCATGCATGAAGAGTGGCAGTGGTGACTTGGTGGCTCCGGGATCAGCACTAATCCCCACTAAGCACCTTCTGTTTGCTTGCTGGTCCATGGTCCATGTGTGCTGGGTTATACAGAGGGATATTGATAGTTATCTAAAAAAAAATCTAATTCTAAAGAGCAAAACAGTAACCTAAAAATATCACCGTACCCCTAAGTATATATCATGCCATAAAGAATACAATGGTGAATGAGGTTCCCAGCCCCATCGCTTTGTCGGTGTGTTATTTAGTGAGATGTAGGGCCTCGGTGGGGCTCAGTATGGGGCAAGTAACACCATCATGACAGAGAAAAGAACAAACTCTTTAGGCTACTGTGCAGGTAAGTGAGATAATGCTGCCTAGGAAATGCTGCAATAGACACTTGTACAAAATGCTTTGGGCTGCAGGGGACAAAATGCCCAATCATGCCTGGAGGTGGGAGGAGTGAGGTCCGACCAGGCTTGAGAATGAAGCTAGACCAGAGCCCGGACTTCCCCGGGAAGTCTTATGAACTTGCTGGGGTTATAGGGTGAAGGCCAGAGAGCAAGTGCCGCCAAATCTTGGGAAGCCTGTAAAAGCAAAAAAAGAACAAAAACAAGGCAGGTTATTAACCCAGTGAGAGCCGCAGGTCCTCACAGGGCCTCCTGGTGCTGCCAGACCTCCAAGGAGGCCCACACCTCCGCCAGTGTGTCCAACACGCAGTGCACTGGACTGGTGAGACTGGGTTGAACCGGCAGAACAGATCAGCTGCAGCCTGCCTGGGGCTTGGCTTTCTGTTTGTTTATTTTGCACTTTTGTTTATGTGCCTGTGCAGGACCATTTGTCACCTGTGGTTTCAGAAAGCGCTCTGGTGCCAGAGCATATGTGGGGTTCAGAATTAGTGTCTGTGTCACCCATGCTCCCTTCAGGGCCAAACCCGAGATGTGCAGTTTTGATCAAGTGAAGGATGGATGGGGTTGATCTCGACTTTCAAGTCCCTCTCACGCAGTGAGGAGCAAGGAGGGGGCTCCGGGACCTCTGGTCAGGCGAGTATTTCGGAATTGTCCCAGTGGGAGTAAGCACCTAACGAGAGTGGTTTTGGCATTAACCCCCCCAAACAAGCACAGCAAGTAAAAACATACAAACAACCCAGTTAAGGTTCTCGGCAAATATGTGGTAGGAAAACTATTCAACACGAGTCTAAGAAGTCTGGCCATCGGAAGAAGATCAACACGCCTGGCAGTGAAGTGAGGGTCTTTTTAGGCTCAGGAGTGATTTAAACTTGTGTGGCGTTCATTGGGAAGGAGCTGGTGGAGAGGAACAGGTGGAGGAGGCCGGAGGGGACAACGAGTCTGAGGTGTGGCAATGACTCTAGTACTTGGGACTGGCCTGGGCCGGCCTCTCGTCCTTAACTATCTCCCCCACGCGTGCCAGAGGCTCGGATTAGAATAGGTAAGGAATGAGGGACAGATGACTTTGTTTTATCCTCATGGAGACTAGCAGACTTACACATTTATTTTATTTTACTTATTTTTTTTTAGAGACAGAGTCTCACTTTATCGCCCTCGGTAGAGTGTGATGGCGTCACACAGCTCACAGCAACCTCCAGCTCCTGGGCTTAGGCGATCCTCTTGCCTCAGCCTCCCGAGTAGCTGGGACTACAGGCGCCGTCATAACGCCTGGCTATTTTTTTGTTGCAGTTTGGGCAGGGCCGGGTTTGAACCCACCACCCTCGGTATGTGGGGCCGGCGCCCTACTTACTGAGCCACAGGTGCTGCCTGGCTTACACATTGAAAAGAAGTAAAGTGGCCCTTAGGAAGGCACTATTTTGTTGATGATAGCTTTGCAAAAACAGTGGAAATCCTCAGGTCAGTAGTAGGAGGCTCAGAGGGCAAAGGCTAAAGTCTGTTGTCTGTTGTCATAAAAAGCTTACTCACACTTGCGAATCTGAATTTCAAAACAGATGAATGCCTTCCATGAAATTTAGCAGGGTTCTACGGACAATTTTCAAAGTATTCTGAGCGTAAAACTGACCTGAGGACTTCCCTGCGCTTTCCTCAGCATTTCCCATGGCTTCCACAAACTCCTGCTGCCTCAGAGAAAGAAAATGCAGCTTCCCTGTGTTCTCTGTGTTCAGAGAGTTGATCTTTCCTGAATGAAAAGAATTAATGAAAATAATAACAAAATCGTTTCTCGATTGCAAATAATGGTTGTACAAATAATGGTTGACGTGAGTGGGAGACTCACCGAGGAGTGCCGGTTCCTCCTGGTCGGCCCCTGTGGGCACTTGTGCGTCCCCAGGGTGTATGGCCAGCCGACCACAGGGCCTGGGCTCTCGGCCTTATTCTCTGAGTTACATTAAGCCCTGAATGGGGCGTGTGTGTGGTGAGAGAAGCACTCACCTTCCAGCTCGGTTCCAGGAAAGGTTTCTTCTTCAGTCTGAGTCTAGCCGACATGGTGGTGGGCAGGAGGGTATTCTCATTTTTGACCCTACCGTTTTTCCAGGGGTGATCCCTAGAACAATTGCATCAGTATCACCTGGGAAGTTGCTGGAAATTCAAATTTGGATGTCATCCCGGAGCTGCTGAGCCAGCCACTCTGACGGAAAGGTCGGGCAGGGGCTTATTTAATAAACCTTCCAGGTAGTTCTGACGCCTGGTAACGTTTCAGAACCCGCACTTTGCAAACAGAGTGGAGAACCAGGGAAGAGAATGGTTATGTAACATCAAAGCAAGATGGCATTAGTCACTTAGGAAAGGAAACTTGCAAAGTCATGCATATGCGATTTCTTTTAGGAAAGCGTATTTTTAAACATATGAAAATAGCTTACTTCCTGTTAGTCATGTCCCATTATGCTCAATCATGTTTTCTGTCTGAACGCCAAGACGCCAGTGCCCCCTCTCAAGGAGGCAAACACCCCAAGACCCCAGTCGCTGCCTGGAATCCCAGGCAGCACGGAATCCTTTAGACACTGCATTTTCTCCTGCACAGACTACCCGGGATAAACTTTAATTTCTATATAGGGCACGGGAAGAGACAAACAAAAATTAAACAATAAAATGGAATCATGAAAACAATACACTGTAATACAAGTTAAGAGAACGTAGTCTCTCTGTCTCAAACTGTCTTATTGCACTGGCCTCGTCCTTCTTCTTGGGAGGACGTGAAATGGTGAATGAGGCAGCTGTTAGGTGTTGGCACGTGGCGGGTAGAGATCCCACGGAGACACCGCAGGGCACTGACTCACGTTCAGGATGGCGGAGAAGGGTGGCGAAGTTCTCCTCACGTTACTCAGAACCCACTCAGGTCAACACTTACCAGTTACCTATTTCTGGATTTTCTCATTTTATATTTTTGGATCAGAGTTCACCCTGGGTAACTCAGAACTAAAACCATAGAGAATCCAGGAGATCTATGTACTGTTACTTAGTATTAGTAGTTGTCTTTATTAAAGCGTATTTAATCTTTTATGCATTACTCCCAGGTAATATATATTTTTTTTAGTAGAAAACACACTGGAATGCATGGCAAATTAAGAAAAATATATTTTCTTTCTTTCTTTTTTTTGTTTTTAGAGGCAGAGTCTCACATTATCACACTTGGTAGAGTGCTGTGGTATCACAGCTCACAGCAACCTCCAGCTCCTGGGCTTAGGCAATTCTCTCACCTCAGCCTCCCGAGTAGCTGGGACCACAGGCGCCCACCACAATGCCCGGCTAGTTTTCTGGTTTTGCAGTTTGGCTGAGGCTGGGTTTGAACCTGCCACCTTCAGTATATGGGGCCGGCGCCCTACTTGATGAGCCACAGGCACCGCCCCAGAAAAAGTCATTTTTAATGAATATTTTTAAATATAAAAAATTTACTCCTGGAACTTTTCTAGCACAAAATAGAAAACTCTATTACTTTAAAAAAGGGTATACACGTTAACTTCTGTCATCTATAATAGACTATTTTATCATTAATCTGAACCCTGATTCACCCAAAATTCTAATTTTTAGGTTTCTTTTTTCCTCTGCTGACTTTACCCTGCAATTCACCTGTATTAATTACTTTGGAAGGTTAAATTTGCCCTTCCAAAATTCATGAAAGGTGAGAATTTTAGTTCCGTGTGATGATGTGATGACTTCACTGCAAGAAGTATATTTTCTTTTTATAATTATACACAAAACATACAATTAATCAAAGAAAAGAGCTGTGAAGTGAGAATATTTGAAGAAGGCAGGTGGGAAAATAAACGGCCATTATAACTTCTCCCGCAGTCAGAAAAATCTGTGTTGCTATTATAAGCCTTTCAATAGCAATTTAAGATGTCAGATGTTGAGGAAAATCCATACTTTTATAAAACTTTCCTTTTTGTAAAAAATGTATGGAACTCTCAGCAAGATAAAAACATCAGAAACATTCAAACTATTCTTTTACTTTGTTATAGCTTCAGGAAATAACTTCCTAATCTACAGACTGCAATTTTTTTCCTCTTATGGTTACATGTTGGCGTACAGCTGGACACCACCGGCTGTAGTGAAGCAAATGACCATTTCTTACATTGATAAAATGCTAGACTTCTAGTTACATAAATGAGCTTGCGTGCAGCCAGCAATCCTCCCTGGACTTCTGTATTTAGCTCTCTGGCCCAGATTTCCCCAAACTTTTAGGCTGCTGTATATTTAGAGTGGAATACAAATGAGTTTCAGAACATAAATTCTCTAAAATTGCTCCGTACTGCAAAGAGTTCAAATGTTTATCTGTGAAGATTTGCTTTGATCACTTGCCTGGCATGCTTCATCAATGTGCATTCTGTTTATGATTTAATATAGAAACTGTACATTTCCAAGTACAGTTTCTAGATTATTTTCAGTACTTACATATCTTGCCAGTAATGATTTTTCTGTATTTGTGAGACTTTAAAAAATGCCTTTAAACATGTGCAGACGGTAGTGGCTCTATATTTATTTTAGGCCGCTTGTTCTGAAAACTGTCTGGTATTTGGATTCCATACTGTCTTGGACTAGCTGTGTGTATGTGTCAATACAGTCCAAAGGATTTGTTCCTGATCTGAGTGTAATACACGGATCCAATGGGTCAGCTCAGTTGGGAAAAGGAAGTGCATCGTGAGAAAAAGGTTGAAGATTAAACTCCCTGATGACCAATTAACTTCATAAGAGTTTTCCAAACTCTTTTGCCTCAGACTTTCATATCACAAATGCAAAACATTGTGCATGAGTAAAATTGGTGAGCTTGAGGATGGTTTAGCAAAAACACAAAATCAAGTACAAATAGAAAAACAGCTCAGATTAAGAAATTCCAAATAGGTGATTACTATCTTCATTCAAAAGTTGTATTTATATCATATATGTGTGTCTCCAAAAATTATCTTGTTACCTTTGTGATGATAAACTCTGCACAAAACAGCACAAAGAGATGGCTTTATAGATTTTTATGTTTATAGGATTTGTGTTGTTTAGAGTCTGTGTTTTTTTCATTATTAAGAAAACAATGGAAGAGACAATGATAAAAGGACATTAAAATGGGGATGTGAATCAGGTCAAGTGAACAAAGCTTGAATGTGTGTGTGCCTGTGTGTGCACATGTGAGCATGTGCATGTGTGAATGTGCATATGGGCATGCGTGTGTGCATGTGTTTGCATGTGTGTGCACATGTGTGTATGCGTGTGCACGTGTGCGTGCATGTGTTTGCCTGTGTATGCATTTGTGTGCACACATGCATGTGCATGTGCGTGTGTGCACGTGTGTGTGCATGCACATGTGAGTTGTGTGTGTGCATGCGTGTGTGCATGTGCGTGTGTGCACGTGTGTGCATGTACATGTGAGTTGTGTGTGTGCACGCATGTGTGCATGTGCGTGTGTGCGCGTGTGGGCATGTACATGTGAGTTGTGTGTGTGCACGCATGTGTGCATGTGCGTGTGTGCGCATGTGTGTGCATGTACATATGAGTTGTGTGTGTGCACACATGTGTGCATGGGAGTGTGTGCGCATGTGTGTGTCTCACTGCCTCTAATGCACTTTCCCCGTGTTGATGCCCTGGTGTGACTCATCCATGGGACGCTGCCTCTCCCTACGTGGCGACCCACTTCTAGCTGCCTCCCTTCTGAGGACATCCTAAACACCACTGAGATTTTACACATAATTACCGATGATGTCATTTCTAGGTTTAAAACAAAAATGTGGATAAAGGAGGGTATTTTAAAGGTAGAAGGAGAAAAAACAATGGTGATTTTTATACCAAAAGCCTTGTCTCCCAGGGCTGCGTGCTCTCGGCGCCCTCTCCAGTCATATTCCCCTGCGTTGGCTCCCCCAGTCTCTTCATTGATAACCAAGTGTTGGCACCGGCCACGTCCAGACACCGTCTATGCTATTGGGGCCCCCATCTGTACTGGGCTGGATAGTATCCTCCAAAACCCCTTTTCACAAAGAACCTCAGAATGTGAGAATCTTTGAACGTAAGGTTTTTGCAGATGTAATTATGCAGATGTGGTCACACTGATTAGGGAGGACCCAGAGGAAAACCTGTGAAAATGCAGACACACCCAGAAGAAGGAGGCCATGTGGCAACAGAGGGAGCAGAGAGTGGAGTCATGCCCAAGATTGCTGACCACCCCAGCAGCTGGAAAGGACAAGGAAAGAGTCCTCTAGAGAGAGCTTGGCCCCACTGACACCTTAATTCCAGACTGGCCTCCATTCCTGTGGGAGAATAACTTTCTGTTGTTTTAATCTAAACGATTTATGGCATGTAGTTGCAGCCACCAAGGACTCTAACACACTAACATAAGCCAGTAACTGTACTTAGCTGTCACACTGTAGAACTATAGAGACTTTTTACTCCTGTTCTCTACTCATTCAATTTATCTCATCTGGGAAGTCTGTGGTCCTCAATCCCAGGCCATGGCTTGTTAGCAACCAGGCCGCACAGAAGCAGGTGAGCAAGTGAAGCCGCGTTGTATTCTCAGCCGTTCCAGTCACCGGCATCACCAGCGGAGCTCCGGCTCCCGTCAGATCAGCTGGGCACTGGGTTCCGAAAGGAGCACGAACCGCACTGTAACTGCACGTGAGGGCGAGGGTGTGTGTTTCTTGTGAGACTCCAAGGCCTGATGATCTCAGGTGGGATGTAATTCACTTGAATCCTCCCCAAGTCATCCGCTCCCCCACCCCTGGCCCATGGAAAAGTGTTTCCCGTGAAACTGGTCCCTGATGCCAAAAAGGTCGGGGGACTACTGTCTTAGCCAATTAGTCATTTTAAAAACTATTTATTTTGGAATAAATAGAAACTTACAGAAAGTTGCAAACAGAGTACAGAGAATTTCAGGGTACTTTCACCCAATTTCTCTATCGTCGACTACGAGAAGTAGGACCCTGACACTGGTGCACTGTGTGTATAGATTTGTGTCATTTTGTCACTTGTTCCTGAGACCAGTCAACACAGAGGACTATTGCACCACAAACACACACAGTCACTCCTGCCCACAGTCCTGCTTAGCTCTTCCTGGTCTGTGTGTGTATATGAATATGTGACCTGCCAACAACTAACTTTCTTCATCTGTATAATTTGTCATTTCAGGAATGTTATATGAATGTAATCATACAGAACCAGAACAAGGACCTAGAGGTCCAGTAATCAGCTTGTTGTTATTCTTGACTAGTTTTCCATGGTATCACGGCAGGGATGCATTACAATTTAGTGAACCCTTCGGTTATTTCCGCAATAGTGGTTTGTTTCCAGCTTTTGGCTATTACAAATAAAACGAATATGAACAATTGTGCACTGATTTCTGTGGATGTAAGTTTTCATTTCTGTGGAATAAATGACCAGCTGTACCATTGCTAGATGTTACAGCAATTGTATGTTAAGCTTTTTTCCTTTTATTCCTTTTTTTTTAAGAAATTGACAATGTATTTTTCCAGAGTATACTATTTTACTTTCCCACGAGGAATGTTCAATATATTCTGTTTCTTCAAGTTCTTGCCCAAAATTGATATTTTCATGATATTTTTGGTTGCTTACGCATCCTAACAAGCGAGCCGCATGTCTGTATGTTTTAATTGACATTTCCTTACTAGGTGGAGATGTTGAACATCTTCCTGTGTGTTTACTTCCCATATATGTATTCTCTTCCTGAAATGTCAAGCTGTGTATTTTATCCATTTTCAAATTTGAATTTTTGCCTTCCGAAAGTTGAGCTTCAATATTGCTTACGTGTTGTAGAAGCATCTGCTGTGGCAGGTATGTGATTTGAAAACATTTTCTCTCAGTCTGTAGTTTGTATTTTCATCCTATTAACAGGACTTTTTTGGGTAAAGGATAAATATAATTTTGATGAAGTCCATTTTTAATTTTTTAAAATGAGTTTGTTTTTGCCTTTATGTCTAAGAACTCTTTACCTGCTGTAGACCCCAAAGATTTTTATTTGATTTGCTCTAAAAAATGTATAATTTAAAATTTTACATTTTAGTGTATGATTCATTTTGAATGTGTTTTTTATGTATGCCATAAGGTTTAATTAGAGGTTCATGCTTTTGCTTATAGATACCCAGTTGTTTCAACACCGTGTACCTCCTTCCCTGGTTGGTTTTCCTCTTTTGTCAAAATGCGTGTGGCTCTATCCCGGAGCTCCGATTTCCTTCCATCCAGCCACACATAGGTCCTCTGCCAACACTAAATAGTCTTGACTAGTGTATACGATCTTTTGAGATTGAGTGAAGTAGTTTCTTCTTTTCAAAATTGCTTTACCTGTTCTCAATTCATTGCCTTTACACACACATTTCAGAATAACTTCTATATAAATCTACTAAAAACTGTGGTAGGACATTGTATTTATTTTATGTCTTCTTCAATTCTGTTTTCAATATTTATTTTTTTTCTTTCTTTTGCTTATTTTAGAGACAGAGTCTCACTTTATTGCCCTCAATAGAGTGCGGTGACATCACAGCTCACAGCAACCTCCAACTCCTGGGCTTAGGCGACTTCTTGCCTCAGCCTCCCGAGTAGCTGGGATGACCGGCGCCCACCACAACACCTGGAGCTTTCAATATTTCTTTATTGTTTCAATATACAACACTTGTGTAGTTTCATTAGACTCAAACCTGAATAATCTTTTAGTCATTATAGACAATATTAGATTTTACCTTCTGTTTCCATGTGCCGTCACTAAGATGTAAAAATAGAATTTTCTTTTAGAGATTTTATTATTTATAATTTTTATTATAGTGTTATTTTTGTGTGTTGACCTGGGATCCTGTGATCTTGTGAACTCACTTATGAGTCTTTTTGCATAATTTTCAAGATTTTCTGTATAGATCACTATGTCATCTACAAGTAAGGACGATTTTGTTTCATCTTTTCAGGTTCATATGCCTTTTTTTCCCACTACTTTCCTCACTGCACTGGATAGAACTTTCAGTACTGTGTTCAGGAGTAGTGGTAAGAGTGGATATCCTCGCTTTGGTCTCAATTTTGGCGGTAAAATATTTAGTCTTTTACCATATGAGAAGTATATCTTTGTAGATAATCTTTATTAAGTTAAGAAAGTTACTGGCCTATGCATAGTTTACAGAGAATTTTTATTACTAATGTGCACTAAATTTTGACAAATGCTTTTCTTGTATAAATTGATATAATTATTTTGTTTTTCTTCTTTAGATTATGAGGTAGCATATTATATAGATTTATTTTCAAATGTTGAACCTGCCTGGTCATGATGTGTAATTATTTTTTATATTGACAAACCTTATTCATAATGAAGGAACCTCCATAGTTAACCACGATCTCACATTGACCCCTTCAAATTGATCTAATTTTCAAAGACCAGACACACACCACATGTACCGTAGGCCTAGTTCCTTGTGTTGACCACTTTGGCACAGTCCCTTGGGTGGTCAACTTACAGAGGCCATACAGTATTTTGTTCAGAATTTTTGTATCTGTATTCATGAATAATATTATCTGCAGTTTCTTTGTACTTTCTTTGCCTGGGATTGCTGAGAGTAATCCTGGATACAGACAAAGAGTAGGTAAGTGTTACCTCTTCTATTTTCTGGAAAAGAATGTGTACAATTTTTATTAATCTTCTTTACAAATCTGGTACAATTGTCCCTGAAACCATGGAATCTCTAGATTTTTGTTTAGAAAGTTTTTAATCCATTCAATTTTCTTATTAGCTACAGAGTAGAAATTATTTGAGATGAATTTTGTTAGTATACTTTTCCAATAATTTGTCCATTTTGTCTAGTTTGTGAGATTTATGTGCATATTGTTGTTTATAGTAATACTTTCTATCCTTTTGACGTCTATTGGGTCTGTAGTGATGTTCCTTGCTTCTTTTCTGTCTTAAATTGTATCTTCTCCATCTCTTTTTTTTTGTTAGCCTTATTACAGACACGTCCATTTTATTGCTATTTTCCAAAAAGTGAACTTTTGTTTTATTAAGTTAATGTTTCTGCTTTTTCTGTTTTTTTAAAAAAACATGATTTTATTTATTTTTTTTTATTATTTATATATATATTTTTTTGTGATTTTTGGCCGGGGCTTGGTTTGAACCTGCCACCTCTGACATATGGGGTCAGTGCCTTACTCCCTTGAGCCATAGGTGCTGCCTCATTTTTCTATTTTTGAATTAAGCATTTATGCACTTCATTTATTTTTTTCCTGATTGGAGTTTATTTTGCTTTTCTTTCTCTAGTGGATTGAAATGGGACCTTCGACTATTGACTTGAGAATTCTCCTCTTTTCTAATATAAACATTTAATGTTATAAATTTTCCTCTTAGCACAGAACTTTGTTAGTTCTGCCTCACAAATTTTGTGCTTATTTTCATCTTTATTCCATTTGACC
The DNA here is from genome assembly GCA_963573935.1 of Arctocebus calabarensis. NCBI lineage: Eukaryota > Metazoa > Chordata > Mammalia > Primates > Lorisidae > Arctocebus > Arctocebus calabarensis. The sequence goes on along the minus strand of CAUYON010195195.1, from coordinate 16,926 downwards.
ATGGAATTTTTAGAAGTATGTGTTTAGATTCTAAATTTTGGATATTTCCCTGTTATCTTTTTGTTATTGATTTCATTCTGGTCAGATATTCCATGTTATTTAAATTATTTTATATTTTTGTGATTCTTTTTAATAGTTGAAAATATAATTTATTATTTTGGCATATGTCTCTAGGCACTTAAAAATAGCATATGAATTTATTGGGTGGAATATCCTATACATGTTGATTCAATAATTTCGTTTGATGGATTCATCTTTTACATTTTCAATTAATTTTTGAAAAGGAGTGTTGTAGTTTCCAAACATAAATTTTGACATGTTAGTACTGTCAGCTTTTGCTTCCATTATTTTGGAGTGCTGTTATTTGTTGTACACACACTTAAAGTTGCTAATCTTCTTGACTCTTTCATCATTATTTCATGGCCATCTATGTCCTGGTCATTTACTTTGCTCTGATATTTGCTTGGTCTGGTATTAACATAGCCACTGCTGCTTTATTTTGATTAATGGTTTCAGGGTGTACAATTTTTTTTTCAACCAGTTCACGTGAAGCTTAGAATTCTCGCTTTCGGAATGAGGGAGGGGTTGGGAAAGGAAGAGCAGAGAGAGGGAAGGAGCGAGGCGGGTGGGGTTTTGGTGTGTGCCACACCTTCTGGGGGCAAAACACGATTGTAAGAGGGACTTTACTCAACAAATGCAGCCAGTGTAACATGGTTTCTTGTACCCTCAATGAATCCCCAACAATAAAAACAAATAAAAAAAAATTATCACTTTGGTTTACACCTCTGTTAGGTCCTTGTAACAGAGGAGGACTGTCTTATTTATTATACATATGTTGAGAGCCACGTTATAGTGACCACTTCTACCACAAAATTTAATTTGGAGAACTGAAATAAAGATAACATTTTTTCCACAATTTTGTTCTTTCCAAATTCTCTTTTTTTTCCCATTGATATCTGAGTTTTTGAAAAATAGGGTCTTTCTCTTTTGCAAACTTTCTATAGCTATTATTTTAGGTTAAGTATTCTCTTTTCCTTGATCTGAAAAGCCTCTGTCTTGTCATTATTCCTGAAGGATATTTTCAGTAGGTATGAAATTCTGAATCAACAGCTCTTTTATCTCAACACTTGACCTATGCCATATCATTTCTTTGTGACTTCAGGAGACTCCAAAGAAAATTTACTATCACCTGATTTGTTTGTTGTCCATAATTAATGCTTCAGTAGCTACTTTCAAGATTTTCTTCTCTTAATCTTTTCTTTTCTGAAGTTTGAGTATGATTTGACTTGAATGGTTTCCTTAGGTTTATCCTCTTTGGGTTTCTCTAAGCTTCTTAAATCTGCTTATGTTTTTTTATCAAATTAGGAAATTTTCAGCCCTTATTTTTTCAAGTATTTTTTTCAGCCTCACCCTTTTTGTGCTCCTTTTATAACTCTCATTATAAGAATATTGAATCCTTTGCTGTCATCCTACAGATCCCCATGCTCTGTTTATTTATTATTTTATTTGTTTTTAGCCAGTTTAGTCTGTTTAAGTTGGGTGATTCCCATTGTTTTATCTAAGTGTTCATTGATTCTAGTACCTCCCTTTTCCATTTAGTATTTGAGCTGAGCTTTAATATTTCTATTCTGTTTGCTATATTTTTTCATTTATATTTTTAATTACTTTTCTAGATTTTCTATTTCCTTGGTGAAACTTCCTAATTTTTTCTTTTTTTTCAGGCATTTCATAATTGTTTATTTTGAAATGTTTTTAGAACGACTGCTTTAAAATTCTTTTTAGATGATTCTAAAATCTGTGTAATTTCAGTCTGGGCATATGTTAATTGCCTTTCTCTTTCAAGTTTACAATATTCCAGATTTTGTTAAGCAGATGATTTTCCTATGAAATCTTCATATTGTGTGGTATTGTTACAGTCTGAATGTTGGTGTCTCCCCCAGATGTGTAAGTTGGAATTTCATCTTCAGTTTTTTGTGGCAGTGCCCTTGTAAGAGGGCTGGGGGGTCTCCCTCCCCCTGTTACGCTGGGGTGCGGTGTGAGCAGCATCTGTACACAGACCAATCCCTTACCACACACAGAATCAGCAGGCTCCTTCACCTTGGACTTCCCAGCATCCGGAGCTATGAGAAATACATTTATTTACAAATTACAAAATTGGAGGTATTTTGTCATAACATCCTGAATGGACTGACACAGGAGACTGGATGTTTTAACACTTGTGCTTTAGCCGTCCTTCTAGGATACAATTGTGCTGAGCAAAGGGGGAGACCTGGGTACCAGCAGTGGGTGCAGGAATAGGCTCCCCACTCTGCTGACACCGGGAGAGGAGCTCCTTGTGAACACGGGGTGCAGGTGGGAATTCAGGTTCCACGCAGGATCGCAGACTTACACCCATGCCTGCCATCTGAGCATGGGCGCAAACAGGTCCCCTGACGCTAGTGCTGAGTGATGGCGGCAGTGCCGAGACTCCCCCAGACCCTCCAGACACCCCCCGGAGCGCCTAACTACCACTGGCTGGGGATGGATGCTGAGGCTCTACGTGGACTCGTCTTGGCTCACACTACGTGTGTGTCTGTCTGTGTGTGTGTTTTGGGGGGCGGGGGAGCTCCTTACCTGCCGGGGACCGACTTGGGTTTCTCTGCACTGGCCCAGCGTGGAGTGGGGGCCTCACTGCAGCCTGAGGAAGCTGCTTCCAGGCCTCGTGGGGCTGGATTGTCTGTGATGCTTGGCTGGAGTAAAGCGGCCACAGTGTGCAAGTCTTCTGTCTCGCTAGCTGGCTCCTTCTGTCCTCGAGAGAGCGGATTTCTCTTGGGGTATTTCTTGTCTGCATCATTTTGAGTAACCAGCGTTGAGTTGTACTCCGGTTCCTGCCTGGTCTGCTGTATTTTCAGATTGCTGCATCCTCTTACAGACATATTTTGTATATACAATTCTAGAGTTTTCAGTTGTATTTTGAAGACAAATGAGGAGAGGAAACAGAAGTTAATACTTGATTACTCTTTTTTAACGCTGCATTTTTCATGCTGCTCCCCTGTTGGAAGTCCCAGGAGCCAGCCAGAATGTAATTAGACACTTAGCTGGGCAGGTGCGGTCACCACCCATCATCTCATCCCAAATGACCGTGACTCAGACCTGTCCGTACGTCTTTAGACAACTCAAAATATCCTCCACAGGCATCTTACTGGGCCCAAGCTATTTCTTCCATTTGCTTACGTTGTGGATTTATTTTACAAAATTAAATTAGATGTTGTAGATGAGACTGCTTTAAAAACTGTCTGGCACCATGCTAAGGGAAATTATTTATCACTCTTAGTAACAATCTATACCCAAGGCCCCTGTACTAGTTTGCTAGGGCTGCCATAATAAATTTCACAGACTGGGTGGCTTAAACAATAGAACCTATTTTCTCACAGTTCTGGACGCTGAGATCCAAGATCAACATGTGGGTGGGATTGGTTTCCTTTGCTGCAGGTGGCTGCCTCCTTCCTGTGTTCTCTGGGCCATTTCTCTGGGCTCAAGCCTCCCTAGCATCACCATGTGTCTACTGGCCATATTTTAACTCAATCACATTTAAAGGCCCTATTTCCAGGTGAAACCACATTCTGAGGTGCTGGGCATCAGCGCTGCAACGTAATGGGTGTGTAACTCTTCTCCTAATATTATTTGTAGTAAGAAGGTCCTATGCTGTCTCTTGGTTTATTTGTTAAAAGTCAAGATGGGAAGCAGTAAACAGTAAGAACGAACATTGCACTTTTAGCAACCATGGTTTGGACTGTGATAAAAAGAGTAATTGCACATTTTAATTGTAGAGGTTCAGTGAAGAAAAAGGTGGCAAGGACAAAAGATTTTCTCTTGTTAAGTAGATAACATAAAAATCTGGAACAATCAGCTACATTTCCCTAAGGATCTTGGCTTCAGGAAAACTTAGAGTGTTTTTCAGTCTCACTTCAAATAAATACAGCAATTGGATCATCAAAATTGTTGCCGGAATGCTTACAAAGCATTAGAAGAAAGCTTTAGAACAGGCAAGAAAGGTGATAAAAGTCACATTCCTATATCCGTTTCATTAGAAATAAGAAATGACGTGACCTTGATGAAGTTTCTCTTAGACTTGTTACCTAATGTACTTAGAAAACAAACAGGGTTGTCTAAGCTCTCAGAAGTAAATGCTGACTGTCTTCACTGTTTAAGACATTTACTTACAAGGCTAATGCCAGCATCTTTAAATTGATGGTAATTATTTTGCATGAAAGTCCTGTAGCATTAAGAGAAGGGGGGGTCTCAGCTTTCACCTGGTGGGGGCCTCTGCCCCACACCTGGGAGGTCGTGCCATCCAGGATAGTGGGGTTTTAGCAATTAATGTTATTTCCCAAAAGCAGCTGCTGGTCTTAGGCTCCCATGATGCAGATTGGAATGGGTCACCCGTCTCCATCTCAGCCCCTCTCAACCCGGGGTCCGGCGGTGGGATGGAAGTCGGCTTCCTTGCACAGAGCGGCCTGCATGACGGGTTTCCCCGCTGCCTGGGGTAGGCCCTGCAGGGTGTCCACTAGAAGTCACGGCTCTCTCCTACTTGTCTGATTTGGGATTTCCTCCTGGCCGGCGTCTTCCTCAGCACACAGAGGACCCAAGGTCTCCTTGAGGACACCCTCCCTGAAGCCGCACCCCACTTCCTAAGGCATCCTGAGCCTTTGACAGTGTTTCCCTCTTGGAAACAAAGTCCTTCTCACAGAGTCTGTGTTATTTGTGGAATAAATGCATCAAGAAGTGCTTCTTCTCCTCCCCAGCCTGGGAGCAATCTTCCGCTCACACCTCCCACCTCCGTGGGGACCCTTTGTTCTTTTTGCCAACTTCTCATGCCACACTCTCTCCAAGACAAAGCCCTTTGCCTCTTTTCCTGCCTGGCTTTCTTTTCCTCTATTTCAGGAAGTATCGGTTTGGGCTCACGGAGCTGTCTTTCCTGAGTACATTTATCACTGAGATGACATGAATAAAAGTGTAAAGTTTTTAGAAAGATGCAAGCTAAGTATTTTGAGGGCTGTTAAAATTCTCACTTTCTTGTGAGAAAAGTTTGTGTCAAAAACGACGAATGTGCCTCCAGGAAAAGTCCTGCTGTGTCCTTTGTGGTCAGCGAGATTCAGCTGTTCACACCACGTGTCAGCTGGTTCTCCAAGTTCAGGCCGTGGAGACAGCTTTGCCCCCCACCCTACCCTGGTGCGCCCCGGGTTTGCGCCGATGACCGTCCTGCACACACTCTCCACTCACTGCACACAAGCCCACACGGGGCAGGGACACAGAGGAGAGCGTCTGCGACTGGGCTCCACAGTGAGAACTGGACACAAGGAGCCAGAGGGAGTTCTGGTGAAAAACGGTGTGGGTGACGCGTGGGGACAGATGTCCACCCATGGCCTGCACCTGCCACCACCAAGTGAAAGGATAACTTAATGAAGGGTAGTTTGGGCTTCATTTTCTAGAACCACACACACACAAAAAAAAGAAAATAGAAAGAAAGAAAAAAGAAAGAACAGAGGGAGGGAGAAAGAGAGAGAGAAAGAGAAAGAAAGAAAGAAAGAGGAAGGAGGGAAGGAAGGAAGGAAGGAAGGAAGGAAGGAAGGAAGGAAGGAAGGAGAGAAGGAAGGAAGGAAGGAAGGAGAGAAGGAAGGAAGGAAGGAAGGAAACAAGGGCGATGATAGGTCTTAAGAGTCAACAGGGAGATTCGGAAAACTTGCTGGTCTTGTATAGCTGTCCCCTCCCCACGACTCCACTCGGATGGCTTACAGCAGCTGAAATCCGTATAAAATAAAGGTTATATAACCTTGAACCTTGGGAAGTGATATAATTTACTGGATATTTCCAACTTGCTTTTTTTTTTTTTTTTTTTGAGACAGTCTCACTCTGTCACGCTGGGTAGAGTGCTGTGACATCATAGCTCACAGCAACCTGCAATTCTTGGGCTCAAGCAATCCTCTTGCCTCAGCCTCCTGAGTAGCCAGACACAACACCTGGTTAGTTTTTCTATTTTTAGCAGAGACGGGGGGTCTGTCTCTTACTCAGGCTGGTCTCAAACTTCTGAGTTCAAGTGATCTACCTACTTTGGCCTTCCAGCATGCTGTAGAGTTGCTTTTTTGTTTATTTATTTATTAAGTCATAGCTGTGTACATTAATGCAATCATGGGGTACAATGTGCTGGTTTCATAGACAATCTGAAATATTTTCATCAAACTGGTTAACATAGCCTTCATGGCATTTTCTTAGTTGTTGAATGAAGACATTTGTATTCTTCATTTAGTAAGTTTCACCTGTACCCTTCTAAGATGCACCGTAGGTGTGGCCCCACCAATCACCCTCCCGCCACCCGAACCTCACCCCTCTCCTCCCCTCCCTTACCCCTTTCCCCATATTCTTGTGCTGTAATTGGGTTATAGCTTTCATATGAAAGCTATAAATTAGTTTCTTAATAGGGCTGAGTACATTGGATACTTTTTCTTCCATTCTTGGAGATACTTTGCTAAGACTAATGTGTTTACACTGCAGACAGCTAACTTTCATAATCCTTGATTTTCTGCATTAGGCAATCCTAACTTCTTTCCTAATTAAGTTCATATGACAATTGGGTTACACAGTTAGTAGATTTATTTTCTATTTCTATAATTTAATTAGTGGACGGTTGTGACAAAGCATAGATATTTTTAGAGGTATTTAAAATCGAGTGTTTTTCAAGGCTTTGGGGGAGCGTACAATAAGCCAATGATTCTCAATCTTTGTCTCAGATGAATGATCTGAGTGGCAATTCAGTTCCAGCAGGTCGAGGGTAGGTCTGACATCTGCTTCTTTCACCCTCTCCACGCGACAGTGAGGTCAGCCAGTGAGCCTGAACCTAAAATAGGGGTTCTCATCTGGTTCACCTCTGTTTCCTAACACTGATAACAGAATTAATAGTAAGTTTGCTAATACGAATACAATGAACAGTTGGAATGTCAGTGCTTCAGATTAATCTGCTAAGGTGAATGAAATTTATCTTGCTTCTTCTAATCCTTATTGTGTATTTGAAGAGAAATGGAAGTATAGCATGAGTTTTAAATTTCCTAGATTTGATTTCTGGACTGTCACTCTTGTAGTTGGTTATCTTTGAGCAAATTAATTCATTATCTTGTCCTCTTGCAAGCGGGCCAGTTACTAAACTTTAGGTTCCTTATCTGGGAGTTGTTTTGAGTAAAATGGGTAAATTTAGATAATAGCAATAATCATGAGATACCATAAATGCATAATAAATCATATTATGACAATAATAATGTCACTTTTGTACCCATTGGAAGAGTATTTCAATTTTAGGGGCAAAACAGATTTTATTGTTCATCTAACTTCAATCCGCGTCTGAGGTGCAAGTCCTCTCTGAAGTACCAGCCCTGTTGGGGAGGCTGAGCTCCTATGTACTTGTTTTCAATTTAATCATAAGAAACTCTTTCGACGCTCCAGCCACAATCTATTTTCCTCAAACTTCATCCTGGCCTCGTTCTTTCTTGTGGATCCCCTCAGAGATGGCCTCATGGTTCTCTCCAGGGCTTGTGCTTCTGGGACTGACCATTGCCCATAGCTTGCCCTGGCCTTTCCTCCGATGGAGGCAGCACTTTCCACCTGCTCTCTGGTGCTGGTCTGTGCACCTCTAATATAGAAAGACCCTGCAGAGGTGACGCCGTGACTCTGCAGTGGACTAGACCCAGACATGCACTGGAGGAAGGGCTCATCCAAGTCTCTGATTCTGAGAAGAGGAGCTCTCTTCACACAACCAAGATGGCGCCAGTGCTATGGTCACATCACCTTTGGATTTCAGTGGACTCAGTGGAGATTTTAACTGACCATCCCCATGTGTGATTCTGTCACTTTCTCTGCACTCCTGAAGGCAGTGGGTTTAGGGGCTGCATAGACCAGTAGATACGCTGGTTACTGTCACCTCTGTCAAAGGCATTCGTGTTTCCTTCCTGTCACTTTCCTGCTACACGGGCTTCAGGTCAGTCCACATTGATTTGAAGAATTTTTCCATCAATGAAATTTCTGTTCTTCCTTCTTTTAGGGCAAAGGTAAAGAAGAAAATTTAGTCTGACTTCAAAGTCCTCATCAAAGAGATGGATAAAAATTCTGAAAGGGAGAATTCTACAAAAACAGAAATGATAATGACCAAATGATACTTTAAGAAAGGTCCTTGATGTTTTATAAAGTTATGATTTTTATTATGGCTACTTTTTCTAAGCCAGTATGTTAGTGTTACAAGAAGGATTAATGAATATTTATTTAATGGGAAATTATCTCACTTATTGGTTAATTGGTCTCTTGTTGATTTTTCTCATTTCTGTCCTGGTTACTTTAATTTATTTTTTAAATATTTTAGTAAATTAGTGAGAGAAAAACAAAATAGTCACCAAGTTTAAGATTATCTAATTAGCAAATTTTGTTAGAGGTTGGAAGATATTGAATATTGAAGTGATTGCACATTAATTCAAGTTAACTTTTGTGATTATCTGTATAAGGCAATATTTGCTTGCCTTCTGTTTCCCATCTTAGCAATTGTCTCTAGTGTTACAGAAAGAATATTAATATTGCCTTAAAGGTGACACTGTTATGAAGTTATGTTATGCAAGTTAAAGTCTCCTGTCATTCAAGGTTCTGGCAGCATGGGTGATAGTTTTGGTCCTTCTAAACATGAGGACTTCACAGCTAAGAGAAACTCAAGGGTAAGATGGTGGGTGGACAGGGTAGAATCCAAAAAGTTTGAGGTAAACCCGGGAGAAGAAGGTGGCTGCCAAAAGTAAATGTGATCTCCCTGCACCATAAAGACAGTCCCAGTCACACATTGGATGCCTCCTCTGACAGCAAATGACTCCCTCACCAGGACACCACAGCTGCCCGGCTGAGCCAGCACCCAGTAGGCAAGAGTGAAGAGTGTTCAGCTGATCCAGCACCCAGTAGGTCAGAGTGCCCGGCTGATCCAGCACCCAGTGGGTACGAGTGCCCGGCTGAGCCAGCACCCAGTGGGTACGAGTGCCCAGCTGAGCCAGCACCCAGTAGGTCAGAGTGCCCGGCTGATCCAGACCCAGTAGGTCAGAGTGCCCGGCTGATCCAGCACCCAGTAGGTCAGAGTGCCCGGCTGATCCAGCACCCAGTAGGTCAGAGTGCCCAGTTGATCCAGCACCCAGTAGGTCAGAGTGCCCGGCTGATCCAGCACCCAGTAGGTCAGAGTGCCCTTCACACATTTTTTTCGGTGAGCCTGGCATTGGTTTGCCTTTCAAACAGGCTGACCAGGACCCTGTGGGTTGTCTGTGGGGTTGGGGCTGGCAGGAGCCCTGCGGGGTGCTCATATGGGACACGAAGATTTCCATGCTTTGTGATAGAGTCCCCTTGTTTCCAGTGTCAGAAATACAGCATGAAAATTAATTATGTCTGCCTAAAATGGACATAGGACATCACCTAGTCTCCACTTTAGTGTGAATATTGCATCTAAGAAATAACTTCTGGGTTAAAAACTAAGTCCTTTTTAATCGAAAACTAAGTCCTAGATGTAATAAAAAAGTTCATCTTCCTTTAATCTTTCTCCATAAATCGACAGCTTACTTTTTACTTGCTCAATGGCTCACTCCCTGTTTCCTATATCAAGTGTTGTACTGAATTCCTCTGAGTGCTGTAAAACATGTACATTGTCTCGTTTCTATGCTTTTGTTTTATGACAAATTAATCATATTTGTGTTACATCTTTTCTAGAGTTGGGGTGAAATAGTTAGATCTCAGACCCGTAAGTCATGACTCACAAGACGCCAACCTTGCTTTTGGAGTGAAGCAGGGGTGGACGTGGCCTTGGCCTGCTTTAGAAGCACAGCGCGTGTGCGGGCGAGTTCTCTGTGTGCCCGAGGAAGGCGTCCAAGGAGGCCACGCACACACTGACTCTTGGAAGCCATGCTGAGTTTCTGAAATGGGAACTTAGATGAGTCATGTTGAGTTATAAAACAGAGAGGCGGAAAGGCAAGCCCAGAGCAGGAGGTCTGCTTAGAACATCTCTGGACAAGCACCAGGAGGCCACCTGTGCTGCTCAGGTGTCGCTGGCTATCAGCACAGATGGCTCAGCCTTGCTTGGAGACCCAGCAGACCATACCTGCACTGCAGGCAGGAATATTTACACCAAACCCTAAAGCCCACCACGCTTACTTTGTTTTTTTTTAGAATTATATTTGCCAAAGGTGTTTAGAAGTAAGTGGGCCACGTACTTTTCTTTTTTTTTGCTGTGAAACTTATGATAGCATTTTATTGTCTTCTAATTGCTCTTCTGTTATCTTTCTTATTAAGCATTTATAATTGGCATAGGTTAATTATACTATAGGTCTTAAATTGCTAGGGATCACTTGAAATGCCTAAAAGCACAAGATTAAAGAATTATCTAAGAAGAGTGATTGTGATTAAGCTAACGTAGGGATTGCTAAGTATTGCAGTCAAGTTCACAGTGTGAGATCTTCTATAGGACAAGCGACCCCATTTCCTCAACTAATAAATGATATGGAGCAAAAAGGGAAGGAGATGGTTATAAACATAAAACATTTGAAAGACAAATAGAAGATGTGAATCTTGTGTAGACCTTGATTTAAAAAAAAATAAGAGATTTATGAGACTTGCAGGACAAATTTAAAAATAACTTGGTTAGAATTCTAACTTAGTTAGAATTAAGTGATTTTTACTAATTTTACGAGGTATTCTCATGTCACCTGTACTGTTTAAAAGCGTCCTTATCTGGTAGACATGAACAAAGAGATATTTAGGGTTGAAATGAAATACTGTCACTGAATTGCTTTAAAATTCAGCAAACAAAGAAGGAGATGGTGGTGGCACCTGTGGCTCAAAGGAGTAGGGCACCGGCCACGTATGCCGCAGGTGGTGGGTGGCAGGTTCAAACCCAGCCCTGGCCAAAAACTGCAAAAAAAAGAAAAGAAAAAATCAGGGGATAGAGAAGGAGGGGGCAGGTGGCCAAGCGTTGGCTGTAGGAGGGAATGTAGGGATGGTATGGGGTACAGCCACTGCCCCTGCCTAATTCCATGAATTTTTGAAAATTTGTCATAAAATACATAACATAAATAAACAAAAGAAAACATTACTAAAGACTTTCAACATTTAATATTGTAAGGTTAATGACAGTGTAAGACACTGTGAAGCCAGAAAGATAAAAGACAAAAATGAGAACTAGATTTAATGTAAAAAAGTAGATTTGGGATTAAAAGGAACTGACTCAGAATATGCTGTCATTGCCAAGATTTGTTTCCTTTTAAACCATTTTCATTATGCCATTAAAATATATGTGGCTTTTATAATGTTTTACCTTCTTTCTAAGTAGACCCAGAAGCCTCAGAATGCTATCGTTTTCAGGGGCTATGGACTGTTATTTGGGCCTGGGTTGAAAAGCAACAACTTTCCCTCCTGGTTCACACCTGTCTGCTGTGGAATTAGTTCCTAGACTTCATTTTTGATGGTCTTTCTAATCCAGACAATATGAACTTTCCATTTCCTCCTAATCTGGAACCAAGCAGAAATACCAGTTATCATTCCGGCTGTAAACTTCCTGGCCGCACCTGTCTCCTTCACTTTGCCCTTTTGAGCGTCTCTGTCTTGTCCTGTATAGATGCTTCTCAATTTACAACAGGGTTATATCCTGATAAACCCATTTGAAGTTGAAAAAGTTTTCTACACCCTGGTCTATCTGTATTTCTCCACTTTCCTTCTCATTTTTGGTTATCAGTCTTGGATGTGAGATAATTCCCCCAACCTTTCACATTCATTGCCTTCAACATACAACAATTAAGTATGGTTTTACCACCCAGCTCTCCCTGGGGTCTATTCCTGTCTCTTCACTCCCAGGCCAGCCTGTCCAGTCTCCATCAGCAGGTGCTGCCCCGGTGACTGCTAATGTGGTGCACATCTTACTCCTAAACTGTTCTGCACAGAGCAGGTGAAGGAAACTATGAAAGCGCAGCTCTGACGATAATTCTCTTGATGTAAACTCTTCTGTTGGGCCCATTTCCTTCCGTTAGATGTGGATGCCCCTGTGTTCGGTTCTGCATTTTGACCAATTCCTTCTTGTCTTGTCACTGTCTTCCTGACCTACCACGTTCCAGTTATAATTCTGACAGTGTTAAAGGGTGCGGGGGTCTTCCCAGCCCTTACATGTTTCTACACGTCCCTCAAAATTGACCCTCCAGGTGGTCCCAACTTTATGTCTGTAATCCCAGCCTTCAGGAGGTTGAGATGGGAAGATCACTTGAGGCCAAGAGTTCAAGACTAGCTCGGGTAATACAAAGAGACCCCCCCTTCTCTACACACAAAAATGAAAAATAAATAGATGGCCGGTACCTATAGTGTCAGTGGCTCAGGAGGCTAAGGCGGGAGGATCACTGGAGCCCAGGAGTTCAAGGTTGCTGTCAGCTATGATGACACCTCTGTACTCTAACCTGGGTGACAGAGTGAAACACCCATCTCTAAAAAAATAAAATACAATGAAACAAAACAAAATGTTCTTTCATTAGTACTCTCCTTTTCCTTCAGGCCTTAGCTTAAACCACACTTCTTCAGGAAGTTCCTCCTCCATTCTTAGACAAATGTGTATGTCCCCACGGGCTGCTGAATCTTCTCTGCCTCCACGTCAGTCACGGGTTCCGCAATGGTGGTAACTTCCTTTAGGTGTGTTTCCAGGGTGATAGACTGAATGTTCAGTGAGGTAAGATCCTGGGTGTTTTAAGACCCCAGAATTAGGGATTAATGCTGGAGGACTGTACATAAGAGATTTATATTTACTGAATCCACAAAACGCTATGCAAACTTTCTGGGTAAACAGCTGTATTTTAAGAGCTGTGTTTTATTTTTTTTAAAACAATGAAAACTCTAGAATGTGATTATATTCTTATTTGAAAAGCCCCATTTTTGTGTGTCAGTTTTCAGCTTCTTGTGATAACATCCTTTTCCTGATGTGTGGCCTTTCACTATTTAACTGTGCACCATATAATTTCAACTAATCATTGCGTTTTATTGAATAGGAATCATATTAAAACTTTGTATATAAAACTGATTATAATTTAATCTCAGTAATTTTTGTGGGCTTAGACTTTATATTATAAAAGAATTAAAGATATAAATATATGAGAACTAAGGAATTTGAAAAGTATATTACTGTTGCTATACAAAATATGTCTGTTCACATTTTATATTCCTATTACACTAATGCAAGGATTACCTAAAACTAAACTCTTCAAGTAATGGAACTATATGTATTATGTGCTTATTTTGAAAATTCACCAAAAGGGTGTGATTAATAGATATTACATTGTAAATTTCTAGCCTTTGCTATTTAGATAAAATTCAAAGCTTATACTGAATCCTTCTGCTATAGTTTTAATGTCTCATAGGGATTTTCTCTCTTTGTAGTCAAAACTGTTATTAATTTTATTCTTAATTTTTTGGCATTTAAGTAATGAAGAGAATGAATTAAATATCTTTAAGGATAACAAATAACTTCATTTGCAGAAATTATCAATTCTCTTTGAAAACACCCACCCCTTAAGATTCACATGTGCATGTAAAGTTTTCATTTTTATTATATCACCAATAATTTAGCAATTAAAGCAACGAAAGACCTTGGTTTGTGTCCATACATGAATGTATCAACCATTGATTCATAAAACAAAAACAAAAACAAAAAACATAGTATTATTATTTTTCTAAAATTTTGGTACTGTTGGGATTATTAGCTTTATTTTAATTTATTTCTCTCTTGGCTTGGTACCCATAGCTCAGTGGTTAGGGTGCTGGCCACATACACCAGTGCTGGTGGGTTCCAATCCGGCCCAGGCCTGCTAAACAACAATGACAACAACTACAACAACAACAACAAAAATAGCCAGGCATGTGGCAGGCGCCTGTAGTCCAAGCTACATGGGAGGCTGAGGCAAGAGAATCACTTTTGCCCAAGAGTTTGAGGTTGCTGTGAGCTGTGACACAACCGCACTCTACAGAGGGCAACATAGGGAGACACTATCTTAAAAAAAAAAAAAACCCTTTCATATTATTTCAAAAATACTTTGGAGGTAAAAATGTTTTGGTTATATGGACCACTTTTTTAAAAATAAGTCAGGACTGTAAGTGTGCCTAATCACCCAAGTAATGTTCATTTAAACTGTTAAGTAAGTTTTTGCCCATCTCTCCTTCCCTCTTCGTCCTTCCTGGTTTCCAGTGAGTTTTATTCACCTCTGTCCACATGTGTGCTCTTCAGTTAGTTCTAATTTAATGTTTGTTTTCCTATTTTTTATAGTTTTGCTTTTTTTTTTTTGGCCAGGGCCAGGTTTGAACCCGCCACCTCTGGTATATGGGGCCAGTGCCCTACTCCTTTGAGCCACAGGTGCTGCCCCAAGTTTTCCTATTTTTTAGATACTTCACTTAGAGTAATGGTCTCTGATTTTATTGAAATTGTCCATGGTATACATCTACCACATTTTGTTATTCCACTCATGATCCGAGGGGCACTCGGGTTGATTGTGCACCTTGGGAATTGTAAATTGTGCTCTGCAATAAATACTCCAGTGCAGGTGTCTTTTTAATAAAATAACTTCCGTTCTTTTGGCTAACTACCCTGTCGTGGGGTTGCTGGATGAAACGGTAGGTCTAGGTATAGTGTTTTCCATAGATGTTGTATTCATTTCCACCAACAGTATATAAGCTTTCCTTTCTCCCTACATTCATGCCAGCATCTACTGTTTTTGGACTTTTTAGGAAAAGCCATCCTAAATAGGAGAAGATGATATTTCATTGTGGTTTTAATTTGCATTTCCCTGATTATTGTGACATTGAACTTTTCTTTTCCTCTGTTTTTTGGCCATTAGGCTATCTGCTTTTGAAAAGCTTCTGTTCATGTCTTTTGCCCACTTTTAAATGGGGTTTATTTTTCTTGCTGGTTTTCTCAAGTTCTGTGTAGATTTTCTTTTATCAAATGAATAGATAACAGATATTTTCTCCCGTTGTGCAGGTTGTGTGATGTTATCTTATGTTTAAAGACACTGAACACTTTAACAAGACACTCCTAGAGTAGATAAATAAGTTCAGCAAAGTCTCAGGTTACCAAATCAATGTACACAAATCAGTAGAATTTATATAAACTGATAATAGTCATGGTGACACTCAAAGTCTCAATACAATTTATAAAAGCTACAAAGAAAACAAGAACCCTAAGAATGTAGTTAACCAGGAAGGGGGAAGAGTTCTGCAAACAGAACTCTGAAACACTGAGAAGGAAATCACAGGTGACACAAACAAACAGAAAAATGTATCATTCTCGCAAATCAGCAGAATCAACATTTTTAAAATGTCTATACTATCCAAAGCGATTTACAGATTCAATGCAATCCCCATCAATATATCAATGCCATATCTCACAGATCTAGAAAAAAATTATACGCTTTGTTAAGAATTAGAAAAAAGCCTGAATAGACAAACAATCTTAAGTAACAATAACAAAGCTGGAAGCATTACATTACCAGCCTTCAAACTATACTACAAGGCTGTAGTAACCAAAAAAGTGTGGTATTGGAACAAAAATAGAGACATAGACCAGTGAAGCAAAGTGGAGAATCCAGATATAAAACTATCTACCTACAACTAAGTGCTCTTTGACAAAGCAGATACATGGTGATTGGAAAACTGGATAACCACATGCAGAAGAAAGAAATAGGATCCCTACCTTCCACTACTCAAAAAAATTAACTCAAGATGGACAAAAGAATTAAGTCTAAGTATAAAACCACAAGAATTCCAGAGGAAAACATAGGAAAAACTTTTCTAGATATAGGCCGAGGCAAAGAATTTATGACTAAGAACCCAAAAGACAATTACAGCAACAACAAATATAAATAAATGGAACTTGATTAAATTGAAAATCTTTTGCACAGCTAAGGAAATAATTCCACTTTTCTTACTTTTTCCCATTACTTTCCTTTTTCCACTTAAAAGAATGAAGGTAGCACAGTTTTATGTAGTTTATCAAGCTTTAATATGCAAAATTATCACTTAAGAAGAGCTTGTTAAAATACAAATTTTGCATTGTCAGTACATGTCCATATTAGCAAGTCTGACATGAAGCCAGGAGTACGATTTTTATGAGCAAACTAAATGATCTTGATAATTTCCATGTATGGAGCCTTCAATGGCTTCTGGAATTATATCTTGCATAGCAAGAAGTTAAATTAGAACTTTTGACTAAGGCAGAGATGTATACAATACATGGCACACCATCATGAACAAGATGAAAATTTTAAGTATGAATAACTGAAAATTGTTTATATGATTTCTGACTCCTTACATTGCACTTATAAAAGCTGTCTGCTTAATAAAATACTTTGCAAAGGTGATATCTTTGGACGGATATACTTTTTTAGGGAATGTTTCTTATGAAGCAATAAGTATTAATGAAATACTTTGCAAAGGTGATATCTTCGGACGGATATACTTTTTGAGGGAATGTTTCTTGTGGAACATTAAGACTGTAGCATAGGGAGATAAGCATCCCCCTACCCTGCCCCGAGAAACAGCAGCATGGCTGAGGGGCAAGGCACCATCCTGAGGAAAATGCATTACTCACATCATGGTAAGTGCAGGAAAAGTTTCTTAGTGAAGCTGTCTTAAGAACAGACAGTCAATAAACTTTAAACATCTCCCAGGTCTAGAAGAAAGAAATACATGTATGATAATACCTAGCATGAAATACATGTATGATAATACCTAGCACACAGGAGCTTTGTCTTTCTGACTTCTCCCTGAACACTGCTACCTCTATATAACAACGGAAATATTAAAAAAAAAAAATCAGCTTTTCCTCTAGGAGCTGGAACATAGTCTTCTTAGCAAAGTATCTCAAGA